>ML831039.1:84751-122853 GCA_009831015.1 Picea engelmannii | reverse complement strand
AGTTATCAAGTTTTTCTGCATTTACTTCACCATCATATATGGGCAACTCAAATTTTACATCAAGTTTTAACAATGGCATTTCATGTTTATTCTTATGAACATTTTTCTTTCCACTAGATTTAGAACTTGAACTTGAAGAAACATAAGGAGAAGAAGGCGATGTTGATGGAGGTGAAGGAGGAATCTGAGGATGGTCCTCTTCCTCTTCACTTTTTCCCTTTGAAGGATCACCCAAAACTGGTCGCTTCTGTTCCAAGTAATCTTCGTACAAGACTTGCACCATCTCCGACATGGCAAGGAATGTTTTCTGGAACTCTTTCTCATATTGAGAAATCCGTTCTTCCGATGCCATCTTCTCACTGTGAGGAGCTATTTTTCTCAATCCAATTAATGGATTCTCTGCAACAAGCTCGACTTCACCACGCTATAGCTTTTCCCTGGTTAACATGCAAAACTCAAATGCAAATGCCAACTAGCTCTGATACCACTTGATCCATCGGATCTTTTAATGACTTATGGTTGAGTTTTAATTTTGCATGCTTAATTAACCATTTGAGAAAACTTAGTGAAGAATTAGGAAAGAAGAGGAATCATGATAGTCATATACACATTTGTAGATCTGAAATGAAATAAAAGACAACAAACCATAACACACATATTGATAACGGAGTTCGACACAACTTTGCCTACGTCTCCGAGCCTTTTCTCTGTGGGGGAGGCTTCTTTATTTCTGTTCAAAAGTACATTGCTGCAATGCCAAATGGCTACAATAATGATCTAGTCATGTTCATCCAGATCTCCAGAACCATGCAAAGAAAACGAAACGCAAAACGGACGTCCGGAGCTCCCAGAAATGGTCCGACAACATCTCCTCCTCAAAAGCTTCTCTGCCTCAAAATGGATTTAGATTGATTTCCCTCCAGTATAACCATGCTCTGACTGCTCTAATGGCTTCAGAGCGGTCAAAAACCCCTATCTGGGCTCTTTCGGCACCTCAATCGGTCGAAAAATGAAGAAATTATGCCTCCTGGAAGTTTTCCCCTTCAAGCTTTCTGTCACTGGTGCTACAAAACACACTCTTCTCCTTTGAACCTGGCTCACACACAATATGTAGCGTAAAACCCTGGCACCGGGCGCAACTGTGCCAACGGTGAAAACCGTAGAATGGTTAAGGGTGCACCAACCCCTAACCGCCTAGCTCCTGGGCGTATAAGGGTCATGTGACCGTGTGCATGGCAAAAAGGTGGTTAACAGTTACAATGGGTTTAACTTCCCCGCGCTCCAGTTCAGGTCACATGGAAAAAGGCACATGACCGTATGCAATATGGTGGTTACATATATTAAAAACACACAACCGTATGCTATGTGCTGGTTACAACACTCGCGTACAATATTACAATAGGTCGTATGATATGCAATAAAACCACGGGCCGGGGCTAGCCCCGGCCTGACCCCCCGCCAAACGATACAATTTGCAACTTTAAATACATTTAAACTTACATATATAATAAGAAAAAACTCGTGGTCCAATGGTCGGGCGGTCGTGCGAAGGCGCTATGTGGTGTGGGAGGTCCGGGGGTCGAACCCCACGGACTCCATTACAATTTTAACAAAACATTAAACCAATATCGGGGTGCCACGTGGCAGCCCACGATTGGGCCACGTGGCACCTTAACCACCAACCAAAACATGCCACATGTCGACATCTGATTGGAACACGTGCTGCCACCTGTCGATTGTCGTACTGCCATGTCATCTGCCGCGTCAGCCCTGTCATACCGCTCTGTCAGCCTGCCACGTTAGCTGCTGACGTCACCTGTTCCACGTGTCACCCTTACAGTGGTGACACGTGTCACCTCGGGATAGGTCCAGTCGTATGCCCAAATGTCCAAATCTGCCTGCCACATGTCACTTCCTGGAGCTTCCATGTGTCACCTGTATGGACCTGCCACGTCAACGTACAGACATGCCACGTCAACGTCCGTACGGACTGTACAGTCAACCATTTTTTTTGCCTGTTTGACTTTTCAGAAAGAATGCGATATCTTCTCCATACGAATCCCGTTTGACAAAGTAAATATACCACCGGAATCAGGAAGATGAGACGGACGCAATGGCACTAGTTTCGTCGCATTCCGAGCACTTTCATTTTTGAGCATTTTTCAAGCCCTGTCAGGCTTCTGGATCCGATTTCGGATCTCTAAGCTACTGGAATGAAATCACTCGTTGACATGACATGATCCATGTGTTGGCCACATGTCACTTAGAATTGTGATTTCCAGGTTCATAAAATGTCGAATCGTCTTGACACTTGTCGTTGTCTGATCGTGCCACGTAGTATTCCACCCGTCCTTTCTAATGTGGTCTTCCACATTCACCTCCTGGATCTAATGACCCAGATTTGTCCTTGATCCAACAACTAGGATTATTTCACAATTTCAGATATCGGGAGTTCGAGAGGTTAGGGAACCCCGTTCCTTTGACCTTTCAGTCAGTGAAATGCTTATCTTTAGCCATGTGTACTTCTTGGATCGACGGTCCAGATTTGTCCTCGATCCGACGGCTCAAATCATTTCGCCATTTCGTGTTTCACGAGTTGGAAGGATAGAGCACCTCGTTATTTTGACCTTTCAGTCAACGAAATGCCGAACTTTAGCCACATGTCCTCTGGATCCAATGATCCATGGGGCACATTTTCTTATTGTAAGATGCCTTTTGGCCTTAAGAATGTTAGAGGGACTTTTCAGTGGGCCATGTATTTTTCTTTCCATGATCTTAGACATATAGTTGAGGCTTATCTCAATGATCTAGCGTCATGATATCATCAGAGAGATGATCATCCCACACACCTTTGACTAATCTTCAAACGATGTCGCTACTATCAAATTCTCTTGAATCCTAACAAAATAAGTTTCTGCATGATGTCGGGTTGTCTTTTAGGTTTCATAGTTTTCAAAATAGGGATCATAGTCGATCCTCTTAAGGTTGAGGTGATAGTTCAGTTTCCCCCCCCATGCAAAGTCCCTCAGCTTCAGAGATAACAAGGAAAATCAAACTTTCTTCAATGTTTTATCGCAAACTATGATGAGATCACTAAAGGGTTCATGCATCTATTGAAAAAGGGAGTCCCTTTCTATTGGAAAAAATCCACTCAATGCTCTTTCAAAGCGTTGAAATGTGCCCTTACGTCTTCTCCTCTGCTTCGGCCTCCCAACTATAATAAATATTTTTTATTGTACTTGGTCATCGTAGAGTCAACCATCGGTTTGCTCTTGGTTCAAGAGGATAATCTGCTTGAGGAGCATGTGATTTATTACCTAAGCCGAGGCCTGGTTGGGCCAGAACTCAACTATTCCCATGTTGAGAAACTCACATTGGCATCAGTGCTTCACAAGACCACCTTTGTTGTCATTGTGAATCCATTTCAATATCTGTTGACATGACCCGTCATTGGTGGAAAGATCAGTAGACGGATTGTAATCCTCCAGTAATTTGACTTGGATTTTGTTTCTGTGAAATCCAAAAAGTCACTGGTCTCTGTGGAACTTAATTCAGAACTTTTGGTTGAATCAAGTGATATTATGCCCGAAGAGTCACCTATTAAAGGAAATATTTTTTTGATCACGTCTTCAGACCTGTGGTATTGAGATATACTAGTCTATCTATAGAATTTGAAGTGCCCTGCCTTTGCTTCTCGTGATGAGCATCGATGTATATGCCATCAGGCATGAAACTATCTCATACTCGATGACACTTTGTATCGTCGAGGTGTATATTGAATTCTTCGCCGGTGCCTCATTCACAAAGAAGAAGAAATTGTTCTTAATGACTGCCACATCAGAGAATGTGGTGGTTATTTGTCTCAGTTGGAAACAACCCAAAATATTCTACGAGCTAGTTAATTTTGGCCTACTTTAATCAAATATTGTGTCGAGTTGGTTAAGAAGCGCCACCCATGTCAGATCTTCTCTCAGAAGATGAGGGTATATCTCACTCCCATGTTCCCCATCATTTTCGTTGGCCCCTTCACCAAATGGGGGATTGATTTTACTACATTCCACCTGGCTTTAGCCAGGGGGAATCGTTATATCATCGTAGCAATAGATGACTTCACAAAGTGGGTCGAGGCTATGCCGACATTTAACAATGACGACGATACAACAACTCTCTTCATTTTTAACCAAATACTAGCAAGGTTCAGCATCCCGAAGGAGATTGTCACTGACCATGGCAGTCACTTCCAGAACAAAATGATGTTCGAGTTAACATCAAAGCTTGGGTTGAAGCAAGAACATTCATCACCCTACTACCCACAAGAGAATGGTCAGGTGGAAGCTGTGAATAAGTCTCTCAAGACTATTCTACAATGAACGATCAATTCTGCCAAGTCTAATTGGAATTTGATGTTATACTCAACGTTATGGGCCTACCGAACATCTATAAAGGATGCCACCAATTTCTCACCTTTTCAACTCATTTATGGGCTAGAAGCAGTCTTTCCTATAGAGTGTCATATTTTGTCTTTAAAGTTGACAATAGAGTTATTTCCAGACACTTCACTGCTTGAGAAATGCCTATTATATCTCGAGCATATTTATGAGAAACATTGTGATGCATCCTTGTCTAACAAGGCTCATAAGAAACAAGTCAAGTGTCAATATGATCGGTCCATTCATCCTCATATTTTCTCCGAAGGTGACCCTATCCTGGTCTATGACCAAGATAAGGATCCCATGGGGGCAGGTAAGTTCAAACCCATGTGGTTCAGACCTTTCATCGTGAAAGAGGTCTTAAAGAAGAGTGCTTATCATCTGGTTGACTTTGGGGGAAATTCTTTGACGAAGCATAGAAAAGGAATCTCCCTCAAGAAGTATTACTCGTAGGTTGGTCACCTGGGTGACTTCTTGTACATATGTATATTTCTTATACAGTTGTTTTATGGACGTGTCATTATTTATGTCATATTTTTCACTGTGGTAGATATCAAGTGAATCGGAGGTGTTCTTTGGGTTCGCGGATGGCACTAGATGACACACTTGGAGTCTTGCTTCCACATCTTAGGTGATTTTCATGCCTCAAGGCCAATTGCTATCTTCTAGAGGTATCTGTCTAGGTGACGCTACAAACAATGTCATCGAGTACAACGTAGTGATAGAGTTGCTTCATGATGCTTTGTCGCATGGTACCTCTCACCTCCAGGTCTACTTAGATGCTCAACTAGTTGTGTCCCAGTTAAATGGGGTTTACCATGTTTATGATCCTACTTTACACCAACGATTCCTTAGGGTACATCTCTTAGAACGTTTCTTTGATTACATTACGTATATCCATGTTCCTAGGAGATTAAATCAAATGACAGATACTCTAGCTAATCAAGTATTATATTGGCATATTGCACACACAAATACATGTACATACATTTGTAAATAAATGTGATCCATAAGACATGAAATATATATATATAAGTTTCAGAGTACATAGGTGGGCGTGAACGCCTCAAAAATAATAATCCATTATACATTACAGGGCTTATGCCCTAAAAATATATACAAAAAGAGTGCCCTCGGCACATAATAAGTCCATCCTATCTAAGTTTGGGGCCTATTGGCCCTGTTGTAGTAAATGACGACATTTTCCAAATGCCAGAATAGTTGGACCCAATTATGTGGCACCCCAACTACATGAGTCTGCATGGATGGTGGGAGATCCTCCATCTTGGCCATGGGAACTACACGAGTGAGCATGGTGAGGTTCTGCTCCACTCGTCTAAAAAATATCTCATCCTCTTCGGCCGGAGGTCCCCCTGCGGTTGTTGCTGGTATTTCCTACGGTCGAGGACATCACCTAGTTCTAGAGAAGTTTGTCGGGCGCATAGGTCCCATGTCTGTACATAATAGATACATAGTTTTCAGATACTCTGATGCATATAAAAATGATATATATAAAAGAAACTGAAAAATTAAATAACTTTAAAAACACATGTACCTATCTCTCTTCACTCCTCTCCTGGAGGTACGGGCATGTCTGGATCTCTAGAAAAGTTGATTCCAGCATAGGGGTAGTTCTCTATCTTTGGAATTTGTCGTGCCCACCAATCAAAGAATGTGTCATCGAAGGCCCCTATGGTCCTTCCTCCCCCCTGTCGTGGAAGAAATGTTTCCCATCTACACACCACTGGGAAGGAGGCCACATGGCCCCTCACTGTCTCTCTCAGACTCAGGTTGGGTACCCTCCCAAAGAAGAATGAGAACATAATAGTATTAAACCCGAAGTTCTTGTTTCTATGCTCATGACAATGTATAAGCTGCCTCTTCATGCAAGTAAGCATGATTGTGCTCTAGTAAAAAATACATGCATCAAGGCACTGCATGACACAATACATGTGCGCTCGGGAAGCCTGGTGGACGGCCATGGATCTAGTGATCCACCCAATGAGAAGTAAGATCACCTTTAGTGACAGGTTGGTGATATTGTTGATAGGCACTTGAGAACCTACTTTCTCAGTGCCTGCCTCACAGTGCATCCCGATGTAGTTGGCGATGTTGAAGGGACCAAGAGGAAATGTACGCAGATTGACTGGTTCTCCTCTCCTCGAGAGGCCAGTCAAGAAATAAATATCCTCGGTCATTGGAGTCAATGACTTCCCCTCAATCATAAACGCCTCTACATCTGGGTGCCAATAATCCACCTGGGCATTCAGTAGCCTGGGTTGTGCCCTCATACGCGAACACTAATAAAATTTCCATAGCCTACATTGTTTTAATGCCGCAATGGCAGTAGGGTCCTCATCAACTAATATATCAATCTCCTCATGTTCCCTCTCCCTCCAGTGAACATACATCCTATTACATGACAAGTTCAAGGGGGAGTTAGCTCTTGCATATTTTAATTTTCCATTCTTTTGAGCATGTAAGCGGCTTGTTTTGGACAAAGTCGCATACATCCGTGAGAAGACTGTTTTCTTCTCGCATATGTACATGGGTTGTCCTTGGAAAACCTGCATACACATAGGGCCTCCCTTTCTTAGAAGAGCACACCCCCCAAAAAACTAAAAACTATGCATAATTGAAGTATTGAAATGCAAGTGGGGTGAATTTGTACTTACTTGGTCCGAGCGGAAGTTTGCTTCATCCTCTGAAGCACCTGGAATCAACTCTTTTTACAAAGGGGTCCTTTTTACCTTTTGGTTAATTTTCAATTTGCAATGGTGAAAATGAGTTGTCAGCCTCTAATTATAGACTTTCTTGGCCATTTTTGCCACTTTTTTTAACCCTTTTGTCATTTTTTTTGGATTAGAAATCATTTAATTTGGTTCTTGAGTTTCTTATTGAATGTTACAATGCACTTTGTCTTTTGGTTTGGTAACTTTTTGGGAGATGGGTCACTTTCAAGGTCCTTTGGTAAAATTCGTTTTTTCCAAATTTTTGCATATAAGTTAGGATTCCACCTCCACATTTTTCATCTTGCTTTCTTTTCCTCTTTGCAATAGGATTGATCCCACCGAAGCACAACACAGAACCATCATTGTTGTTTTAGAGGTGTTGTGATTAGGTGGTAGAGCCTACCTTTACATGGATGCCCTAGATAGATCCTTGTTACTTTTTGGCATCCATGTTGTCTCTAATGACTTTAGGCTCGGGAGTCCTTGCTAGTCCTGTCATGATTATGAGATTGAGCCTCATTTTCCTGATGCATCATCACTCTTGGCCTTACCCTTGGGAATCCCAAAAAATGAGCATACTTTGTTGACTTTCAAGCTCACTTTGAGATATGAAAGAAACATCCGATGAGAATACATTTATGCTTTTCAATCTTGTCTGGATTAACTGAGAAAAGTAGCCCCTTGGAGTCTTCTTTAAGTCCTTTTCAGACTCTCTAAACATGAAAAGATTGTCGAGCGATCTTGTTTTCCTTCACGCTCACCAAAATAAAACTTGAAGGCACATCTGTTCGACGATAGTTTACCCCTTTTTTGGTCTGGATGGTCAATTTTATGAATAAAGGTATACTCTAGGAGCTTCAGTTCACTAGAAGAGTATTCTCAGGTATAAGTTTAACCCTTTTCTAGGCTTGAGGGACTAAATTTATGAAAAAAGAAACATTCTCCTTGGTTTGGTTTATCACCTTTTTTGGGCCTTGGAGATTACTTACAAAAAAGGAACCCCCGTAGAGTCCATAGTTAATCTCTTTTCAAACTCCCTAAAATTTAAAATATCTCCAAGTGATCTTGTTCCTTCACACTCATTAAATTGGTCCAGAAGAACATCTACTGGTATGAGTTTACCCCTTTTTACGGCCTTTGGATTATGGAGGAAAAAGGTACACCTCGGGATATTCATCTCGCCGGGAGAGTTCTCCTCAGTAAATTTTATATTTTTTCGGGCTAAGGAGACTAAATCTAGAAAAAGGCAGCGAGTCCATAGTTAAGATCTTTTCAAACTCCTTAAAATTGAAAATATTGCTGAGTGATCTTGTATTTGTCACACTCGTTAAAATGGTTTTGAACAAATGTCTTTTCGGTGCTAGTTTACCCCTTTTTCGAACCAACTAGACTATTTTTGAAAAAGGTACCCCAATGGAGTCTTCTTTTACGTTTTTTTAGACTCTCTAAACGTGAAAAAACTATCGATCTTACCTTCTTTGGGCTCATTAAAATTATATTGAAGGGGGTTTCATTGTGTCTTTCTAATTGCATTTGCATCTCTGCGTCTTTGGCCTAATGTTGGCTCCATGTTGCTCTCAACTAAACCTTTGAAGCATGCGTTGTACGCAAACCCTGTAGCACTTTGTCTCTGCGACCTGACACCTTGACCCATGGAGGAATTTTCTCGAGTGTCCTTTTCTTGCACATGTCTCCTTTCTCTGAGCATTAGTATGTTCCTTGCGCTTGGAACTAGTATTCTTGCGACACTCGTTCCTCCTTTATAACGTAGCATTCTTTTATTCTTTTTCAAGCTCTTTAAAAAATTGAAAAAGACAAAAAAATAAAAAAAAACCCAAAAAGAGGGGACAAGAAATATATATTACTTTTGGTAGCACAATGAGTCTCCCTTGGACAAAGCACATCCTTCCGTTTGTTTGTCAAGATTTGGTATCTAATATTATCTTAGGACATTATTCTCGCTACATAGAGTTGTGTCCTCCTCCATTTGGTTACTCTTCCAAACACATGGAGATTTTGTGTTGCCTCCTGCATCGTGAACTTATGTCAATGTCATGCTGCCTGAGTCTGATCATATTTTGTGTTGTTTTCCAAGGGAAGTTTCACCCATCCTGAGTCGGCCTTTCTATATTTTTTCTCTTGACCTCATGCTCAACCATCCCAAAAAGTCCAATCAAGTCCTTGTTCAAAATCAATGAAGCTCTCTACCTGACCATCGAGATCCTCTTGTATTTTCCCGAAGTTTGTGGAAGACCTTTGGGTAGTGAATTCATACATTCAAATTGTACTCCTACCCGAGTATTGAAGATCTTGAAATTATTACTTGAGCTCTGAAGACCTCATCTCCAACCATCAAGTGTTATTGGCTTCTTGAAGATGGATATTATACTTGTATATCTTTGATTTTGAGATGTAGATCCGTTGTGTATTGTTTGCGGCTACACTTTATATAGTTATATGACATGGATATGTAGTGTATTTGATTGGCAATCATGATTTATTTCATCCCGAGCATGGGTATTCCTACCTCGGGGAGACAATTGTTATTTTTGCAGATGGCACCTCCCAAACTCTGGTCTCGGGCTCACTCGTTTCGTACATTGGTGAAGATTTTGTAATGTATTTCGGCCATCAGATGGTCTTTTGAAATCACACATCAGGGGGCATATTTTATAACCCTAAATTTATCTACACATGCATACCTGGCATTTGTACCTCTTACTTGCATTTTTTCCCAAGACATCATTGAGTCGCTCTTCTAAAAAACCATTTTTTTGAAGATGTAAGCACCATGCTCCACTACTTCGCATGTACATACATTCGTTGCATCACTACATCCTACGTACATATGCATGTTTCACCACTACAACCCGTGTATTCTTGCAAAAGTTGTAAAAATTAAAAAGTTGCAAGGAATTCGTTGAGATTACAAGCTATTGGGTAGTTTCCCAACTAATCCACCACCTATAGCTCGTCACCCAACCGAATAACCATCCTTTTGTCATATAAAGTAGGTGTTTGGGTCTCATTCCACACATATACACAAGAACAATGAAACTATGCCTGATTCACATCCCCTCCTTGCCCCAAGCATTTGCAGCCTTGTTGTAAGAATTGCCTCAAAATTCGTCATTTTTCCCTTTTTCCTCCATCATAACCCATTTCATTTCCCAAGAAGAAGGATGAGAGGAGAAATATACACGGAGGTGCACTTGGATCTTGGTGAAGAGGAGCCCGGACCGGGTTCGAGGAGCAGTAGTCGACTTTGGTTGTAATTCATCATTGTATTATCAATAAAAGAAGTACTTTTCCTTTCCCAAAACATGATGTGTCAAATGTTTGCATTGGATTTATGTTTTTATTCTAAAATCTAACCCTTATTTATGTATGATATGCATTCTTGTAGATTTTTGTTTGTCTATCTATGAATGCAAGCTGACCTTGGGAGGAGGTTTGCAGTGAGCAAAGCTATCAAGCGCGAGAGGATCGTCACTGGACGCGGAGTAAATGTACAATTACCTGATCCTTCTCATTTTAATTTTCTTGCATAAGTCTAGGGTAGTTAGAGAAGTAGGATAATTTTAAACGGTTATTGATCTGCCTAGATTGTAAACCCTCGTGTAGCCATAGGGTGGTTTTTCCCGCTAGCAATTGGGTGACCAAAATATTACCGGGATATGAATTTTTCTAACACACTAAGATCTAAGATAAGGCATGAATTCGATAAGTTCCTTTACTTCACATGAATAATAAGGAAGTAATTCTCATTATAAACACCAATGTTTCAACAACCACAATGCATGTGGGATTAAAAAGGGAGAAATTAAATCAAAGGTCAAGATTGATCCATGAGCTAGATCGATGGATGTTGAGCCGTGATCTTCTAGAGCTTATAACTCAAGATACGGGTGTCGTTTTTGTGTAAAATATACCTCATTGGAAAGGTAATTCGATGAGGAAGATGACGGAATAGGTTTAAAGAGGTAAAATTGGCCATTATCCTCTTAGAAATGGAAATAATAGTTAGCTATGCTTTCATGGTTTGTTGATAAATCTTCCAGGTACCTCAACTTCACGATCTTATATATTGATATCCGGAACTCCAAATCTTGCTCAAGAGGACTCGTTAGAAATATGGGATGATGAGTATTGCATCTAGAATGATTTTCATGACTGAAAGGTTAAATATATTTCTCATAAAATTAAAACACAGTTCAATTTTAAAAAGGTCAGTCAGTTAAAATTTGGAGTGATTTAATGACTTTTATTAAATATTAAATAGGCCCCACTTCAAATCATGAATGTCAATGATACAAATTCATTAATGATGCATTAATTAAAGTGGTTATTGTAATACCCCTATTTCCCCCAATTTGTAAATGTAATTGTTATTATTGCCAAAAACTATCGATATACTTGGTATGTATGAATTTTGAAAGATGACAAACCTTTGCTAAAGAATGTGATGTAAATATTTATGCTATTAATATAAAAAGGAAAATTGTTGAATAAATCCTAAAGGGGATTATCTATATAGCTTATGATTCCATGAGAGGGAATGGTGAGCGGAACCATTACTGGTTGAGATGACCCATGCCAGTAGTACTTTGTTGAATTAAGAATGTTCAAACCCAGAACTATCCTCTGACCTATAAAATTTATTTACCAATCAAGATGGTAGTTGGGTGGTCCTCATAAATCAATGAGATAATGGGAAGAGTGCCCGTATGGAAGTTTCTGATCTGACCCAAAAATTAGGGGATTTGACCCATGAAATCTTGTTGTAGAAGAAAAGAAAAAGAGGAAAATCATGGGAATAGAAGAGGGGATACACTCAGCTGCGTCTAGGGACCAAATTAGAGTGGAGAAGAGTGTGAGAAACTCTTTTGGTTCTTAGTAAACATAGAGAAGAGAAGAAATATGTTTTCTAGGTGTAGGAACCATTGACAATTGTCTTCAAATCAGGATGATATGAGGGGCTATGAAATTTTGGCGATTGTTTGGGCGATCATGAAGGAACTCAGAGGGGAGGGCATTGAGGGATTGTTTGGAAGTGAAAGGTCTCCCTTGTGCTATGTATGATAGTCGTATAATCTCTTTGTGGAAAGAGAAGCCCCCCTTGTTTGGTGGATTGAAGACTTGGCTTGTTGAGTTCATGTAGGTGAAGGAGAGTGGCCTTCATCTTTTCTCATATGTTGAGTAAAATAATTTCCTCTCATGGCATCATACTTTGTCTAGGGGTGGACAACTATAGAGATAACTAGTGCAGCTATGCTTATGGTTGGGTGGAAAGTGGCACACCCTTCAACAATTTCTAGCACTTTCTAGCTTTAGATAAGTATAACTGTGCCAAATTATTATTTGCAAATGTTGAGTTTAGAGATATTGTAGAATGTGTTTCAAAGCAATGTAAAATTAATTTTCTGCTAAAGATTGTTTGAGAAATTTATGTGTGATTATGAAAATGTTACAAATGAATTATATTTTGGTCGTTAACCTCACTTATTGACTACCCATGTTTTCAAAAGGATTGTGGTGAATGAATGTTGTGGCTGATTGAGTTTTTTCAATCTATTTTATGTATTGGAAGTGAAGAATGAACATATTAGAATCTTCACAAAACATCTGAAAAGGAAAGAGGTTTTATTTCTGCATTCGATTGTTTTACTCCAAGTTCCTTGAAGCATCTCTACCAGAAAATGAGAGGATATCAGATCTATGTTTGGGCGTTAAGATATTAGGCCAGGTATTGAAGGAAACCAAAGTTTACTATAAGTATATGTTAGGAAAAAGATAGGGAATAAATACACAAATTCCTAATTGAGTAAAATTACAAAATCTCATAAGTTTTATTTGGGTATTTATAAGTATTTATACTAAATTGTATTTTGAAGAATATGGAAAATTTGGAATTTTCATATGGTGTAGATATGTAGGGTGTTAAATTCCCTATGCTTTAGGAAATAATCCCTTAATTTCTGGTAGGCTATAAATTCTGGTAGAAATTTAGAATTTATTGTGAGAGATTTCTTGTCTTCAGACAAAATTTCCTTAAATTAAGGGAGGAGGTAAAACACAATAAAATAACACAATTACTCTTTTAGACCATGTGAATGGAGAGTGTATAAATAGGACTTTCATTTTGAGGATGGATAAATTAATTTATATATATATATAGAAAATGTAATATTGTACATAAATCAAATTGTAAATGAAACAACGCCAAAGAGAGAAATTTGAACTGAAGTGGAGAATGTTTAATTATCTCCTTCTACGAAAAATATTGAGTTCTATTATTTAACCAGTCATTTGGGTTCAAGTTGCACAGAGAAAAGTTTTATAACTCGTGAGATTTTATATAACTCGTATTATTTTTAAAATACCTAAGAATTAATTCCCTTTTTCCAAGAATAATATTAATGAATATTACGAGCTATAGCCATTAGGCATCGGGAGATCGAGTATGCAAGGTGCATTTACTATGTGAGATCCTTGGTGATCGATTAATGATAGAAATATAATATTTATATTATTAAATATTCCAAGCTATAGTAATCAGGCATCAATATATTGAGTTGCAAGGTACAATTACTATGTGAAATCCCCGGTGGCCGATGAATAAATTAGACAAAATATATATAATATTTTTAAATAATCAAAACCATAGTCATTGGGCATCGAGGGATGGAGATGTTTGTAATGTTATTTTGTTATGAGAGATTGTTGATGGCTGATTAAAAAATTCAAGATAATATAGATTATTCACCGATGGACAATTAACAAATTAAGGATGATATAGATTATTATTTTTTTATTAATATTTAACTCCACTTGTTATATATATATATATATATATATATATATATATATATATATATATATATATATATAACCTCACTTGGTCGTTGGTAATCAGGAAATGGGGATGGTAAATCTTACATGCTACGTGAAATCCCTGGGTGTCGAATTAAATAAAGTGAGCATAATATGAAATGTTTTAAATAAAAGGATACTATATAACTTCACTTGGTCATTGGGGCTCGAAAAATGGCATTAAGACATGTGCGGTAGGTAATAATCCTGGGGGAAAGCAACTCCTTAGTATTTACTGAGCCATTAAACTTAGCCTAAGTCAATGAATATTAATTATGTGATATATTAAATTAATTATCTTCATTATGTGAGATATTAAGCTAATGAAGATTAATTATCCATAACGCAGATTAAAATAAATTAATCATAAGTAGATACTACGTGGGTGCCACATGGGTTTGACAGGGTTTTGACGGTAAGTCCTGAAACTTTAGGAAGCCATAACGTTTTCATCGAGGGCTCATAGTTGAGCACGATTACAGTCAGTGGAAATCTCTTGATGAGAACAAGATGGCAGAAGCCTTTAATTGGGGTTTGAGTCTAAGAAAAATAAGAGAAATATTTGATAACCCATCCCTTAGAAAGTACTTAGGGCGTTGTGATGTAGGAGAATCATCATCAAAGCGCAAATGGAGGACAACGTAGTGTCTTAATGCACATTTTGAAGTGAATTTTGAATTTTAAAGTGGTGTATCATGCAAATCTTTTGAAAGGATTGAAATTAAAGAACATCTTAAATTTTTGGAGTTGAACCATCGCATGAGATCAATGGGGAATGTATTTTCCTTTAATGTTGTAGATTGAAGTACAGATCCAGAGCTTTTGAATCTTATCTGTTTGTCTCGAATATTTATTGTAATAAATCCTTAGTATTTGAAAGATTTTATTCGATAGGATATCTCTATAGTAGTTGGAGGGAAAGGCTCAAAGAGCCCTCTTGTATAAAAACTTTGTATTGTTGCCCAGAAGAGGTTGCTGAAGTTATTGGTGTAGTTGTTGCAATTGTATATGTTGTAGAAGTTGTTGAAGCTTATCAGAGTGTATGAACACATGTATATTTCTAGTTGAATGAATATAACAGAGAAGCAGTGTTCCAAATGTTTGATGTTGTTGTGTCTATCTGAGTGAATCAATGGTAGGATTTCTATTTACTTGTAATTCTCTGTTATTTCATGTTTTTATGTTATGAATGCATTTACATGGTTGAATGTATGAATATTTGAGATATTAGATAAGTTTCAATTGTTTCTCTTCACGAGCTTATGCAAGGAGTGCATATTGTCCACAAGGAATGGGTTGATAGAGTTTGTTTCGACTCAGAAGCTCAGGAGAGATAACTTGAACTTTTATTTGCAAGAAGTGCATGTTGTCAGCAAGGAGTGTGTTGACAAATTCTTTTGTCTCAGAATCTCAGGAGGGGTAGCTTTAATATTTGTTTGAGAAGAAGTGCAGAATACCTCACAAGGTGTGCACAGGTGGAAACGGTCAGTTGCAAGGCGTGCACAAATTCAAAATTCGCGTAAGTGTCGTAAATGAATTCTGAGAAGTTTAGAGTTTCAAGGAGGAACACGCTCAGAAGAGATAGTGACGAGAAATTTTCAATAGGGAGGAGACCCTTAAGACTCCCAAAAGTAATGTGCGAGATCCATTCAGAGGAAGTGGGATCATTCCAGACCGTTAGATTTGGGAAAGTTGCATAGTGGTTGGTCGTGGGTTGCTTCAGAACTTTTCAAATTGGAGAATTTGGATTCTTCAGGAGTGACAATCGCTGAAGTCCGAAGTGGATCCTAGCCATTGATTGAAGGAGGATACATGGTAGCATATTGAATAATTTATAAAGCAAAGCTCTGGAATATTTGCATAGAGTAAAGAGCCAAAAATCTCGAAGTCGCGAAGTAGCAGAGTCCATCAAGGTCGTTGATCTAAGGAAGGACACACGAAGGAGATCCATGTACTCTAGAAGAAGAGTACTCCAAGAGAACGAATAAGGAGGGGATTTGACTGCAAGTCATCTGAAGTGGAAACGAAGGGCGGATATCGACCATCGATCGGGATGAGCACCTAGTGCTCGATATGTAACTCTGGTTATAGAGTACCTCGGGGAAAAGGAGTTTTTGGGACACTTAGAACTCCTAAATCTGGAGTCCTGAAGTATATCGCAGTCGTTGGATGTCAGGGAATCACAGACTGTATTTCTGGTCCGTGGGATTCCGCGAGTTCAGAGTTCGGGGGAAAAGGGAGTAATTTGCTTGCAAAAGTTTCGAAGCATGAAGTCACAAAGGGAACCAGTCCGTGGTCATAACCCATGGTCATATCAGAGAAGGAGTTTAGCACAGGGGCTAGAACTCAAAAATTGGTGTTTCCTGAAGCACCAAAGAGCAGGGTTGCAGGTAATTTTAACCTACAGGTAACATCAAAGGGACCTATGTGTCATTTTTTTCAAGGTCTAGTGGAGGCCTGAAGAGCCGGTTGGACTCAGGAGTTTGAATATCCTTGACTGGGAGGTCAGGAAGCCTCGAGGAGAGAAGGGGGGTCTACATGAAGTTGTATCATAGCCTGCTCAAAATTTACTTCTATAGGAATAGGAGAGAGGATATGAAGAAGGTATCCTGATATCATCAAGTGGTACCAAAGACATCAACACAATTCCACCTAGAAGACATGCAGAACCACCTCTAGCAAATTGAGTTGTGGAAAGGGAGATGATAGAACTATGTGCAAGATTAAATGCTATGGAAATAGTGAAAAGGAGAGCACCTGATGCTGGAGACATCAATGATTCAGAAAGCGAAGAGAGAGAAGTTGAAGAAGTTGTAGCAGAGGATGTTGTGGAAGAACGCTTGTTGAAAGTTGTTGTTAAATTGGGAGCTAGAGCAAAGATAGACATTCCAATGTATGAAGGAAACATAGACATTGAAGAATTGCTTGATTGGATATGAGAAACAGTTAAGTACTTCGATTATGAAGACGTTGATGAGGAGAAAAAGGTAAATCATGTTGTCACCATATTGAAAGGACATGCATGACTGTGGTGAGATGAACTGCAAGCTAACAGAAGAAATAAAGGTAAGAAAAATATCAAGAGTTGGGATAGAATGGTATCCAACATGAAAGATAAATTCATACCCCAAGATTACTAGATAAATCTGTCCAGGAGGATGCAAAACCTGAGACAAGAAGGAATGAAAGTTAAAGAGTACACTGAGGAGTTTTACAAGATGAACATCAGAGCTGGACAAAGAGAGAGAGATTAGGAAAAGGTTTCAAGGTATATCAATGGATTGAAATATGAAATCTAGGATGAAATTAGTACGATGAAAGTAAGGAAAGTGGAAGATGTTTATCATATTGCGTTGAAGGCAGAGGAGAAGTTGGCCAGAAAACAAATCCAGCGAAGTAGAGGTAGAAGTATAAACAAAGGCAAGGTAATTTTCCATGATAAGTCATAGAAGCCCAAGGGTGAGACTGAGAAACCACACAGTCACTATGAAAGAGGAGGGAGTTCCCTTGGGAGACAGTATGATGGAAGAAATTATTTTCCTTGAGTAAGAGGAAGAGGCAGAGGAGGAGAAGTGAAGTGTTATGCATGTGGAAAGACATGACACATGTCTTGGGAATTCCCTGAGAGAAATAAAGAAGGAGTTGAAGCTCACATTTTGGAAGCACATAAGCAAAATGTTGAGGGAGAAGGTGTAGATGATGGAAAATATTTGATGATGAAGAAGGTTCTCTTAAAACCAAAACCAGAGGTTGAAAATCCAGTGCAAAGGAACAGTTTGTTCAGAACTGCTTGCAAGACTAAAGATGAAGTATGCAAGGTGATAATTGACAGTGGGATAACTGATAACTTAGTATCCACAGAAATGGTGGAGAAAATGGAGCTGGAGACAACTGCACATCCAAGTCTATATAAATTCTCATGGTTGCAAAAAGGTCACCAGGTAATGATACCTAAACAATGCCTCGTTGAATTTAATATAGGAGGATATAGAGATGATATTATGTGTGATGTGATTCCCATGGATGTATGTCATGTTTTGTTGGGGAAACCATGGAAGTTTGACATGAATGTCATTCATGATGGGAGGAAAAATACATATACCTTGGAGAAAAATGGTAGGACAAACATGTTGCTGCCAATAGAGGAGAAGAAAGTAAAGGAAGAAGCCAACGCACACATACTTCTCATGAGTGGGAAGGAAATCTTGAGTGAAGTAAAGAAGGAACAAGAGATGCAATTTTTTTTGGTGATAAAACCCATAGTTTTCCTTACAATTACTTCTATGGATGATCTGCTTGAAGAAGTTCAGGAGCTATTGGAGAATTTTGCTGACATAATAGTGGATGAGTTATCTAGATCATTGCCAACCATTAGGAGTATCAACCATAACAATGATCTAATACTAGGAGGATGTCTTATGAATAAAGCATCATACATATTGACACCTCAAGAGAATGAGGAGGTAAAAAGACAAGTCCATGATTTGATGGACAAGGGATTTGTCAGAGAAAGATTGAGTCCATGAGAAGTACCAACTATGTTGAGTCCAAAAAAAATGGAGGATGGAGAATGTGTATAGAATCAAGAGCCATGTTGGCCCTTGGCTATGGAAGGAAAAGGAGAATAAGCAAGAAAAGGTAAAAAGAGAACTTTGCGGGAGACACAGTGACTATCACTGGGTCGAAGTGAGAAAAAGAGCAGAAAAGATGGAGCGAAGTGCGGAAAAGAAAGTCGTTGGATGAGGATATCAAGGATGACAGATCAACAAGGAAGATGGACCTAGGATTACTCAAGAAGTGGAAAAATCCACCATTGGATGCTTTGGAGCATCGCATGAGAAGGAAGGAAAGACAGGCTGGCAAAGTCCAGAAAAAGAGGATCAAGTTGACCTAGGGTTTTAGACACCTAGGGTTTTGACACCTAGGTTTTGGCCTAAGGCAGTCGGTAAAAGGCTATAATGTATAAATAGAGGTTGAGAGGACCTAGGGCGGGTCAATACTAGAGGAGGGTATGCTATTGTTATTTGATTTAGCTCTATTACTGTGGTGAGAGGTCATTATACTGAGAGAGAGGAGTGTTGAAGCCTTCTGGTATTGTAAGATCTTCAGCTGGGTGTGAATATCAAATCCTGTAGCTGGGTGTGCAGGAGGGGGGAGAGAAAGACAGAAGGAGAGAGAGGATATGCTAGCCAAGAGCGCATATCATAACTATAAGATTTATCTTAATAGATCATAAGCATAGTTCTGTGGACGTAGCCCTAGAGAGAGGGTGAACCACGTACATCTTGTGTTGTGAGAGTGATTAATTCTTTGATCTCTGTCATTATTATACTGTTATTTGCATTACTATGTTAGATTAAGATCTAGATCTGCACAGAGTAGATTTCACTGGTAAATGATATATGAATACTATGATTGTTGTTATACAAGATCCCCTTGACATTCCCCTAGTTGTAGACATCTCTATCCTACAACCCCCCCATTGCTGCTTCAGGTGAGACTGTAGCTACTTCACAGGTGTTGCCGAAAGGGCCAGTAGCTAGGGCTTGTTGGTGCGCTCTTAGAGTGAACCCTGGGTCTGCCCCTGTGCCAACAAATGGTTCCGTTGCTGGGACATAAATATTTTTAAGGGAATGTCAAGGTGGTTTCCATCAAAGATAGAGATTCAGAAGTGGATAGAGGATCAAGAGCAGGACTTCGCTGAAGCCCAGAACAAGAACCCTAAACTGAGTACTGAAGATTGGCTACAAAGATACATCTTCACCAACATTCATGAGATATTCTTTGGAGGAATCCATCAGGAGCTACACGAGTGGTTGGCTAGGTTAGCTGACACATAGTTTGAGATCAAACCTATACCTCCCATGGTTTGGACACCGACGTTGATCCAAAAGGTCAAGAGAATTGACAACTCTGTATCCAGAGCAGTAGATCATTGGTTTGATAGTACCATTGGAGGGTATATCACTGAGTTTGTTGTGGACAGAACATAATCGTATAGCCAAGCTGAGAGATACCTTTTCAAAGGACCCAGAGGAAATTTTGTTCACTTTCTGAAGCTAAGAATCAAGATGCTCTTGCATGAAAATCACATCTTGAAGATACAATAGATTGGTCGAACCAGAAAAAGATAATGTTCAAAATCTTGGACAACGACAGTGACATAGAAGCAGGAAATATGCGTAGTGGAAAAGTATTCCAAAGGGGTCACCTTGAGAACTTGTTTAAGAAAAACTAAGGAGAAGAGGGTTTCTACATTAGAGAAGAGGCAGATCTAAACGATGAAGAGCATCCATATCCCACCAGAAAAAAAGAAGGGGAAGCTTAAGAAATACGCCAAAGCGAGCCAGAAAACTCAAGAACTATGCGGCCTACTGAAGTAAGTAACGTTAATCCTCCTATTGTCCCAACAACACTTAGCAGTCAAAATAGTCAGAACCACCAGAATCTTCAGAGTACTGTTTCTAGTTTCTCAACATCTACTCAAACAAGAAGCCTAGTCAGCTCTATGGTAAATGAAATGAGACTCCCTATCTTTAGAGGAGATGGATCTGAAGATCCAGATCAACATTGGTTTCTGTGTGAATCCATATGGAACATTAAAAGTATCACCGATGAAGCCATCAAGAGAATCGAGTTCAACACTATGCTAAGGGATCGTGCACTGAGTTGGTACATGAAACTGGTCCAAGGACTATTACAGCCTAAGCCCCTAACTGAGATCAAGAATGTGCTAATTGCAAAGTTTAAGAAACCTAAGTTGGAGTCACAATGTATTACAAAACTAAAAGAGATTAAACAAAGGGTATAAGAACCTGTTTGGGAGTTCGACCAGAGATTCAAGACCCTGATAGGCCGATTAACTTTTCAAATCTGCGATGAACAGAACAAAGAATGGTTCATCACTACGATGTTACCAAACATAAGAGTTCCTCTGATGCAATAGAAGATTGCATCACAGGAAGAATATTTGGAGATAAACATGAAGCTTGAATCAACACCGATGGGAGAATCTATCTCAGGCATTAGCCAGATCATGAGCCAACTAACTAGTTTGTCTGTACAGGTCAAGGATATGAAGAAGGATAAGGGAAAAGAAAAAAGGGAAGATATTTGGTGTGTAAGATGCAAATCTGAAGGCCATGATAAGGAAAAATATCCCTTATTTCATGATTACTTGGCCTCAGGGGCTCCAAACCCCTTAAAACAAGTTAACCTACCCTGGTGCGATGTATGCAGAAATAGGCATCGCCCAGGTGAGTGCTACTACATGCAGAAGTATGGTAAGATGCCTAAAAACTTATATTGTACATTCTACAAATTAGTGGGGCACGATGATCGAGATTGTAGAGCTTATGATCTCATGCATGAAAGGTCGAGAGACATGTACAAGATTCAAGGTGAAGTACAACAAGAAGGAAACACTCTGCAGTACAACTCTTTGGGGAGAGGAAAATTCAATTATCGCGGTGGGTACAGAGGACGAGGAGGAGGAGGAGGTATGGGCCGAGGCTGAGGAAAAATAATCTGTTACAACTTCACGTAGCCATGACATTTGGCAAGGGATTGTCAGAATCCTTGTACAACTTGTAGTTAGTGTAACTCATTCAAACATGTCATAGAGGAATGCCCTGTGTTGATGAATAAAATTCAGGAAAGATGAGGACCTCAGCAGAACCCACAAGTACAACTAATATATGTTGAACCTCGCGGAGCAGACCCTAGAGTCGTTGTTATCACTCGAGGAGGAGCTGCTACAGGAGAAGATAGAGCAGCCCAAGGAAGGATTGAAAATGACCACAGAGTCAGGAAAGCTACAAAAAAGACCCCGATGTTCGATGCTTAGAAAGAAAGACAGATATTCAAGGAGGCGAGAAAAGAGTTCAGAAGAGGTCAAGGATCTTCATCAAAGAAACAACTAGATATCAAAGAATATGGAATGCCTCGGGCATTTTATCCATATGCATCGCCAACAAAAGGGAAATAGGTATGAAAAATCATGGAATTTTTGTACACTTGTGTTAAGTTAATTCAAGATAAAGGCGCTATACAATAATTAAAAGATTTAATCAAGCTGTATGAGATAGGAAATATAGACCCCTTACTAAATAGGGTAGTGCACCAAATTGGAAAAAGGAGAAGGATGATGGCACACTGCCACACATACCCCTTGGGGTCCCTGCGCCTAACCTCCTGGTCTAAAGGATCATTCAATCACTTCGTGGGCCGAAGCAACTCTTTCGATTCCTTGCTGGAATCTCAATTCAATCGATCCACAAGTCCTTTTCGGAAGCTCCCCTGTGCGAACAACACTAGGCGTGAGCTCTTCTTTTCCCCAAGTGACCACAACACTATGACCAAGGGCCTAACCCAAACTCTCTTGTCGAAATCTCGTGATCTTGTGAGTTCATGAGTCAAAGCTCCCGACTCTTCCTTCCCAATCTCACGATAACAGAAATCGTGAAATTGGTATAGCTCCTTCTCTGTCAGTGCCCTCCGCGCATGACCACCGGCTAGGCTTAATGCTAGAACCTCTCGCTACTCGTTGTTTCTTGAGTTTCAGTGTCGAGCTCCCATTTTCTTATCTCACGAATCCCCAAGATGCGATAAATGAATGGTGCATTGACTCCCTTCTCCAGGCGATGTGTGTCCACCTGTCAATCACGCAGGCCCAACCTTGTGGTTCTGCCACGTGTTCCCTCGTGCCCGACTTTCGACACTTTGTGACTTCTGGTGCTGAGAAGAGGTTCTCTCAACCTCCAAACCTCTGAATGTGCAATACGCGTGATGAGGCTTTGATCCAACGGTCCTTCGTGACCTGGATCCTATGGCTTTCTCCACTCCTTACGACTTTGCCACTTGCGACTTGGAGCACCCAATCCTTGGGCTCTCACCTTGCGAACCTCCGAGTTCACGAAGCCTACACTCAGACTTCTTCGACACTTCACTGACCCTGTGTTTGCTGACACCTGTCCTCCTCAGATGGACGGTCCTGATCTCTTCGCGAATTCACCACTCACGAAGTTGAAGGACTTCCTTCTCTGACCTTTGATGTTTGAATCCCTGATATGGGTGATCTTGTGACATGTGTCCTCTTTCCAACGGACGGCTTAGATTTCTTCAGGACTTTTCTACTCGCAAAGTCAAGGTGCTCACCTCTTTGAGTCTTGGTGCCCGAATCTCTGAAACAGACGATTCCATGACACGCATCCTCCCGCAGATGGATGGCTCAGATCTAATTCACCCTTTTGTGATTTCTGAAGTCGAGGGCTCGAACTTTCGTCCTCTAGACTCCCGAACTCCCAAACGTTGAATTCTCGATACGATAATCCTTCTGGACTTTCTCTCTTCTTATGAGGGTTTAAACCTCGAGCTCCTCTTGACAGATCTGATGGCTGTCGGCTATTTTGAGCGAGATCCAACGACTTAGAATCTCTTCAGCTCTTGCGTTCCTCCTGCAAGCATGTGAAAGAAATTTTCAAAAGCCTAAGGCCTCAACCTTAGCTCCTTTTTCGTCTGCGAGTTCCATGACTTGAGTCCTCGCCTGCACGTATAAAAACTCTATCCTTATTGAGGTCTTCTTCAAATCCTTGAAGATTTTTGACCTCTATGCTCCTGCAGATTCTTTGTACACACAAGTGCTATCCATCCTGAGCTTTCCTGATACTCAGATCTCTTAAGGGAGTTTTTCCCTTCTTCCTTCTCTTGCAGATGGAGAATCTGATGCCCTCCTGGAACTCTGTCTACTCAAGCAACCTATTGATGAGTCTTCAAGGTGTTCAATAACCCTATGAATATCCTTCAACGGATTCTTCTTCAGAACTCAACAGAGTCCTCTTCCTATGCCTGTCTGCACACTGACTCAATGCCCTCCTGGAAGAGTTGTACAGAACTCCTCAGAGCTTCTATCTTCTTCAGAACTCATAGCAGAGTTTTTCCTCTGTACAATCTTGCACCTGCTCGATGCCCACCAGGAAGAGTGTCTATAATCCTCAGTGATTCTGACTTTTGTTGAACTCACGACAGAGTTCTTCCTCTGTGCATTCTTGCACCTGCTCAATGCCCACCTGGCAGATCTTTACAGAACTCATAAGATTTTATGTCTGCAACTATGTTCTCCTCCATAGCCTTACCTCCTGAGGTGTTCAACAACCTCAAAGGTGTCTCCTGAGTTGTTGATTTTCAGCTATTGTGTCGCAGCATGTCTTTGTCTAAATCTACATAGTTCAGAAGTGCATCTATGCACTGGTATTTAGAGACTGCGATACTCTGTCACACCCTCCTGACATGAAACCGTAAAGAACCTCTCAAGCCTGAAAATAAATCAACTCTCTGCAAATGCAAACCTACAACATACATCTACAGCATAAACAGAACACACATAGACACTCACACAACACATAATTCATGCAGGAAAAACTGTTGTTTTGTATTAATGGAAAATGCCTGTTTTTACAAGGTGTTCCCGAGCACGGCCTGTAACAAGGTCTCGACTCCTTCTCTTATGCTCTCTCCTCACAGACTCTCTCTTGTGCATACTCTCTTACACACAAAAATGAGATACAACTCA
The DNA here is from genome assembly GCA_009831015.1 of Picea engelmannii. Taxonomy (NCBI): domain Eukaryota; kingdom Viridiplantae; phylum Streptophyta; class Pinopsida; order Pinales; family Pinaceae; genus Picea; species Picea engelmannii. The sequence goes on along the minus strand of ML831039.1, from coordinate 98,248 downwards.
AAGATATTTTACATGAGGGGGCTCTTAGAGCGCTTCCCTCCAACCTCACCTACCCTATTCAATAACATTGAATGGGTTGTCTAGTCTGTAGATCAGATCTAGATCTCAGCCTTCAAGCATTAAAGGCCTACCTAATTCTATGCATGTGAAAATCACGGCCTCACAACTCAACAACCTAAAACATTCAATTACATTCAAATTCAAATTGAAATGAGGTTGTGCCTCTCTTGAACGCGCGATTTGAATCGACTGACGTGGCTGGCTAGCTGGTTGACGTGGAGATATTCTCCTGCATCATACTCCTCAGATGCAAAACTCATGAGCTCCTATTCATGATCTTCCACTCTCAGTTATGGAAATCCTCCTGGATCCCAAAAAACTGTCTGGAGTCTCCTCACTCTTCTTCTTTGTTGTTGTTGCTGTTGGTGCTGCGCTGGTGCTACTGCTGCTTCTTCTTCTGCTTCTTTGCTCAACTTCTCCTCGCTGGTTGTCTCTCCTGACCTGATCATCAGCTCCCTGATATTCTCAATCACTTCGTCCAGCTGCTCTAGTGGTTGTCTCTTCTTTTGCAGTCTCCTCAGATGCAAAATTTTTCTGCAATTGGGCAGATCACCATGATCTCCCATGCCATCTTCCTCATCTTCTTCTGTGGCCTTAACTTGCCACCCTGCTACAAAGTTTAGCTCTACAGTATTCATCACCTTTTTAGCTCCCTGGCTGAAATGTCTGAGCGATTCCTCAGAATGCTCCTTTGCTAATACTTGCTCATGGCAGTCACCTGCTGGATCTGGATTGTTCAGCCAATCCTCTAGCATCTCTAGCTCCATATCCCATGGAGTGATCAATTTGCCTACTTTCTCTTTGACTTCTTCTGCTGCTAGCTTCAGTGTTGTAGCTTCCTCAACTTCCTGGCTGAAAGTATTGAGCCACTCCTCAGAATGCTCATTCTCTTCTTCTTCTTGGGTAGCTTCCAAAGTCTACTCCAATGCTTCCCTGACAGTCTCAGTTGGCTGTCCTGCTTTTATTGTTGCTGCCTCAACATCCGCAACACAGACTTCTACCTCTTCTATGAAAAATGGTAGGAATATCTGAATTCCCCCAACCATTAGAAGATCCCTCAGATTCTCCACTTCTGTCAGCTGCATCTGCTGATCCAAACTTACCTCTAAGTTTATGAGACTTTCAGATAGTTTCATCTCTGTTCTCTTGCCCACCTGGCAAATTGGAAGCTTTTTGTTGCCCTCCTGGCAGTCTTTGAGATCCCGCATTGATATCAACTCTTTGCCCACCTAGAAATGTGAAATTCCTCGGCTGTCCTCATGACAGTCTGTGAGATCCTTGTGTGATCTCAACTCTTTCCCCTCCTGGCAATTGGGAATTTCTGGGCTGTCCTCATGATAGTCCTTGAGATCTTCAACTGATCCCAATTCACCCTCAACATCACTAAGATTTATCCTAGTCTCTGGTTCACATATATGAACCACTTCCTCTGGTCCATTGAGGTTTTCAGCATGCCTCAACCATCCTCTCAACAGTCTACACTATCTTCTAGCCATCAACTCCTTGACTGGCCATTTCACCTTTGTCTTCATGGGCCATTCATATACCCATCTTGACTTGGCGTTCTGTTATATCTCAAATGTAAGTTCATCCATCCTTGCCCTCATCTCAGCAAGATCTTCATCCCGTTCATCTTCACTCAACAACTCTGGGTCTTTCCTTCTAGCACTCGTATAGAATTTAGTAGCCATCTTGTTGTTCCTGTCTGCTCTCCTGGAAAACTTGTTGCTGTCACTCTGCACCCTTGAGTGTCTCCGGCCTCTTCCTACAGTCTTCTTGACCATCTTCTGGATTGTTGCCTACCTGCAAAAAATCATCACAGAGTCTCCAGTGCTCTGTCATCCTTTTCCTTCTCCTCGCTTCCCTTTCTTGAAATCTACAGACAAGATTCAGGCTCTGATACCAAACTGATGGCTCACTACCGCACATACCCCTCGGGGTCCCTGCACCTGACCTCCCGGTCTAAAGGACCATTCACTCACTTCGTGAGTTGAAGTGGCTCTTTCGATTCCTTGCTGGAATCTCAATTCAATCAATCCACAGGTCCTTTTCAGAAGATCCCTTGTGCGAACAACACTAAGCACGAGCTCTGCTTTTCCCCAAGCGACCACATCACTATGACAAAGGGCCTAACCCAAAGTCTCTTGTCGAAATCTCACGATCTCGTGAGTTCATGAGTCAAAGCTCCCGACTCTTCCTTCCAAATATCATGATAACCGAAATCATGAAATTGGTATATCTCCTTCTCTGTCAGCACCCTCCACGCATAACCATCGGCTAGGCTTAATGCTAGCATCTCTCTCTACTTGCCTCTTCACGAGTTTTAGTGTCGAGATACCATGCTCTTATCTTGTGAATCTTCGAGATACGAGAAATCAATGGAGCGTTGACTCCCTTCTCCAAGTGACGCGTGTCCACCTTTTAATCACGCGGGCCCCACCTTGTGGTTTTTCCACGTGTTCCCTCATGCCAGGCTTTCGGCACTTCGCAACTTCTGGTATCGAGAAGAGGTTCTCTCAACCTTTGAACCTCCGAATGTGCGATATGCGCGATGAGGCTTTGGTCCAACGGTCCTCCACGACCTGGATCCTACGGTTGTCTTTGCTCCTCGCCACTTCACCACTTCACCAATTGCAAGTTGGAGCACCCAATCCTTGGGCTCTCACCTTGCGAACCTTCGAGTTCACGAAGCTTGTACTCAGACTTCTTCGGCACTTTGCCGACCCCACGATTGCTGCCACCTATCCTCCTTTGATGGACGGTCCTGATCTCTTCATGACTTCGCCACTCGCGAAGTTGAAGGACTTCCTTCTCTGATCTCTGATGTCTGAATCCATGATATGGGTGATCTCGTGACATGTGTCCTCTTTCCAACGGACGGCTAAGATTTCTTCGGGACTTTGCTACTCGCGAAGTGAAGGTGCTCACCTCTGTGAGTCCTGGTGCCCGAATCTCCGAAACAAACAATTCCATGGCATGCGTCCTCCCACAGATGGACGGCTCGGATCTAATTCACCCTTTCATGATTTCTGATGTCGAGGGCCCGAACTTTCATCCTCCAGACTCCCAAACTCCTGAACGCCAAATTCCCGATACAATACTCCTTCAGGACTTTCACTCTGCTTATGAGGGTTTAAACCTTGAGTTCTTCTTGACAGATATGACGGTTGTCGGCTATTCTGAGTGAGATCCAATGGCTCAGAATCTCTTTGGCTCTTGCATTCCTCCTACTGCTCCTTTAACGTGAAAGAAATTTTCAAAAGCCTAAGGCCTCAACCTTAGCTCCTTTTTCCTCTGCGAGCTCCACGACTTGAGTCCTCGCCTGTGCATATAAAAACGCTGTCCTTCTTGAGCTCTTCTTCAAATCCTTAAATATTTTTGACCTCTACGCTCCTGCAAAGTCCTTGCACACACAAGTGCTATCCGTCTTGAGCTTTCCTGATACTCAGATCTCTTAAGGGAGTTTTACCCTTCTTCCTTCTCCTGTAGATGCAGAATCTGATGCCCTCCTGGCACTCTGTCTGCTCAAGCAACCTATTGCTGAGTCTTTAGGGTGTTCAATAACCCTATGAATATCCTTCAGTGGATTCTTCTTCAAAACTCAATAGAGTCCTCTTCATGTGCCTGTCTACACATTGATTCAATGCCCTCCTGGCAGAGTTGTACAGAACTCCTAAGAGCTTCTGTCTTCTTCTGAACTCACATCAGAGTTTTTCCCCTGTGCACTCTTGCACCTGCTTGAAGCCCACCTAGCAGAGTGTCTAGAATCCTCAGTGATTCTAACTTTTTTCAAACTCACGACAGAGTTCTTCCTCTGTGCATTCTTGCACTTTCTCAATGCCCACTTGGCAGAGCTTTACAGAACTCACAAGAGTTTCTGTCTGCAACTGTGTTCTCCTCCATAGCCTTGCCTCCTGAGGTGTTCAAAAACCTCAAAAGTGTTCTCCTGAGTTGTTTATTTTCAGTTGTTGTGCCTCAGCACGTCTTTTTCTGAATCCACAGACTTCAGAAGTGCATCTATTCACTAGTATTCAGAGACCACAGTACTCTGTCATGCCCTCCTGGCATGAAACCACAAAGAACCTCTCAAGCCTGAAAATAAAATAACTCCCTGCAAATGCAAACCTACAACATACATCTACAACATAAACATAACACACATAGACACTCACACAACACAAAATTCATGCAGGAAAAACTGTTGTTTTGTATTAATGGCAAATGCCTGTTTTTATAAGGTGTTCCTGAGCACGGCCTATAACAAGGTCTCGACTCCTTCTCTTCTACTCTCTCCTCACAGAATCTCTCTTGTGCATACTCTCTTACACACAAAAATGATATACAACTCAAAGATATTTTACATGAGGGGGCTCTTAGAGTGCTTCCCTCCAACCTCACCTACCCTATTCAATAGCATTGAATGGGTTGTCTAGTCCGCAGATCAGATCTAGATCTTAGCCTTCAAGCATTAAAGGGCTACCTAATTCTACACCTATGCAAAGCACAGCCTCACGGCCCAACAGATTAAAACATTTAATTACATTCAAATTCAAATCGAAATGAGATTGCGCCTCTATTGAACGCGTGATTTGAATCGGCTGACATGGCTGGTTGGATGGCTGGCTGACGTGGAGAGATGCTCCTACATAAAAGGACAAATAAATAATTACACTTGAATGCTCAGATAGGAGAGTATGAGATAGAATATGTGGTCCTCGACTTAGGGTCAGAGGTCAATGTCATGAACAGGTACCACCCCGATCAACTGGTACCTTCAATCAGAATTGCGCCTTGTCACTTCAGAATGGGAAGGTATGATTGAGAATTTTATAACCACCTTTTTATTTGAAAGTGAATTTCCTTCAGTAGATCAAGCACTACAAATGGTGAGATAGAAATTATTTAATGAGGCATCTGGCCTCCCTTTAGAGCAAGAAGAGGATGAATGGACTGCGCCCCTCCATAAACTGTAGATCTGCTACAACATTAATGTCGATAAAGATGATGACCCAAGGAAGGTGAATATCGCAGAAATAAAAGGCTAGAGAGATGTGGAAGGACTAGCAGTTGAATTTCCATTCATTGGATAGCCAATAAATATAAAGAAAGTCAACATTGGGACAGAGGAGACACCAAATCTTGCCAATGTCGGAGATTACTGGGACGCTGCTACCATTGACAAAATCACAGAATTATTGCACGAGTATCAGGACTTGTTCCCGACCAAGTTCTCCAATATGAAGGGTATCAAAGGACCTATGGGAGAGATGAGAATACCTTTGAAACCATATGCAAATCCAATCAAGCAAAGACCCTACAGACTGAACCCGAAATACAAGGAAAAAATAAAGATTGAGCTCGACAAAATGTTGGAAGCAGGGATTATTAAACCTGTCGAGGAGTCAGAGTGGATAAGCCCTGTGGTAGTGCAAGATAAGAAGATAGGTGAGATCAAGATTTGCGTAGATCTCAGGAAGATTTATAATTCTTTTCTACTCGATCCTTTCCCTACACCATTCACAGACGAAGTGTTGGATAACGTGAGAGGCCATGAAGTATACTCTTTTACAGATGGATTTTCAGGATACCATCAAATCTGCATAACCAAGGAGGACTACCATAAGACTACGTTTTCTACAGAGTGGGGATCCTACCAATACATAGTAATGCCATTTGGATTGAAGAATTCCCTAGCAATATTTTCCAGGGTGGTGGTTGAAGCATTCAAAGAATTTGTGCATAAATTTTTAGAAGCATACTTTGATGACTGGACTGTTTTTAGTTTGTTGAAAAATCATATTGAATGTTTAAGGCTAATGCTGGATAAATGTAGGCAGTGTCAAATTGATTTAAATTTGAAGAAGTGCATCTTCTTTTCACCATTTGGAGTATTATTAGGACATATTGTATGCAAGAAAGGATTGTTGGTGGATCCATCCAAGATTGAAATTATAGTTGATTTGCCACCACCTACTTCAGTCAAACAACTGCACACTGCGCTAGGACATACTGGATATTACAGGAAATTTATCAAAGGATATGCTCAAATTAATGTGCCAATGGAGAGGTTATTAAAGAAAGATTGTCAGTTCGGTTGGATAGAAGAATGCAAACAGAGCTTCGACACATTGAAACAAAATATGGTAACTACGCCTATTCTAGTCTTTCTGGACTGGAGCAAGGAATTTCATGTGCATGTTGATGCGTCCTCCATTGCATTAGGAGAAGTACTGGCACAAACTGGAGAAGGGGACATTGTTCATCCATTAGAATTTTCCAGCAGGAAGCTGTCCACAGCTAAAGTTAATTACACCACTACAGAGAGAGAGGGACTAGCCATGGTGTATGCATTGCAGAAATTCCACCACTACTTATTGGGAGGACACTTTAAAATGTTTACTAATCACTCCACACTGAAGTACCTACTCAACAAGCCAGTGTTGGGGGGGAGAATCTGCAAATGGCTTCTGCTATTTTAGGAGTATGATTTTGAGATCATAGTTAAGCCAGGAAAAATGAACAAAGGCACAAACCACCTATCGAGGTTGGAACATGGTGAAGAACCTACTAGTCTGGAGGATACATTACTGGATGCACAACTACTCACCATTAGAAATATTGATGACCACTTTGTTGACATAGTCCAGTTCCTGTCAACAGGAATGGCTTCGAGTGAGTATACAATCTCCCAAAAAAAACAACTAGTGGTGCACGTTGCAGATTTTTAACTGATAGTTGGTCAGCTATATAAAATAGGATCTGATGAGATACTAAGAAGATGCATTATGGAAACAGAGTGCCCGATAATCCTCGCAGAATCTCATGAAGGCATAGCAGGCGAACATTATGCAGGGAAAGCAACTACACAAAAGGTTCTAGGAGTTGGCCTTTGGTGGCCTACGTTACACATAGATGCTAAAGAATATACCAAAGCATGTGACATATGCCAGTGAGTTGGAAAACCATCCCGACGAGATGAGATGCCATTGGCACCGTAGATGACCCTGCAGGCATTTGAAAAATGGGCTATTGATTTCATGGGACCTATAAACCCACTAGGAAAGCACACAGGAGCAAGGTATATTATCATTGCGACATAATACCTAGCTAGATGGGCTGAAGCAAGAGAAGTCAAAGATTGTAGTGCAACTACAACTGTGTGTTTTATATTTGATGGCATAATAACCAGGTTTGGATGCCCTAAGGTTCTTATGAGTGATCAAGGTACGCACTTCATCAATAAGACAGTTGAATCCCTGACTGAAGAATTTGTAGTCCACCATCAAAAGAGTACACCTTATCATCCACAAGAAAACAGAACGGTTAAAGCCTTCAACAAGGTCTTCGAGACAAAATTGACAAAGATTTGGAGTGTGAATAGGGATGACTGGGATTTAAGAGTACTAGCAGTACTCTGGGCTTACAGAACCACTTGCAAGAAATTAACAACACAGACCCCTTTCAAGTTGGTTTATGGTCTTGAAGTTGTTGTCCCGATGGATTACTTGGTGTCGAGCTTAAGAATTGTTGCATGTACACACATGGATGATATTGGCACTGTTCATGAGAGGATAGCATAGTTATTTGAACTAGAAGAAGACAAATTCATTGCAGGCTTCCATCAACAAGTTCAAAAGGAACGAGAAAAGGCCTACCATGATAGGCATATCAAGAAAAAGATATTCAGGCAAGGTGATTTAGTACTGGTATATGACAGTAAGTTTATTAAACACCCTGGGAAGTTCAAAATGCATTGGCTTGGACCATATGAGATCGCCTACATCACAGAAGGAGGAGTTGCATAGCTGAAGACATTGAATGGAGAATGGAAAGAAGGATTGGTGAATGGGAGTCGGGTTAAGTTGTACTACGACAACCAGCTACCTCATAGCTCCAAGTAAAGGCATCAGGAAAATGGTTTAGGTACCAGGTGCAGTTGAAACTAGGTACAAAACACAGAAAATACAGTCTGCATAAGGACAGGAAGGAGGCATAAAGAAGAAAGCAAAGGCTGCACTATGCAATCTAAATTCAAAGTCAAAAAAAGGAGCAGATATAAAGTGCCTCAATATGAGTCACAAGTGAGTGTTGGGGGCCTGTTGGCCCTTGGCTATGGAAGGAAAAGGAGAACAAGCAAGAAAATGTAAAAATCAAACTTCGTGGGAGACACAGTGACTATCACTGGATCGAAGTGAGCAAAATATCAAAAAATATGGAGCGAAGTGCGGAAAAGAAAGTTGTTGGTTGAGGAGATCGAGGATGATAGATCAGCAAGGAAGATGGACCTAGGACGACTCAAGAAGTGGAAAAATCCACGATTGGATGCTTTGGAGCACCGCATAAGAAGGAAGGAAAGACATGCTAGCGAAGTCTGGAAAAAGAGGATCAAGTTTACCTAGGGTTTTAGACACCTAGGGTTTTAGTAATTAGGGTTTGACACCTAGGTTTGGCCTAAGGCTGTCGGTAAGGGACTATAATGTATAAATAGAGGTCGAGAGGACCTAAGTCGGGTCGGTACTAGAGGAGGGTATGCTATTTCTATTTGATTTAGCTCTATTACTATGGTGAGAGATCATTATACTGAGAGAGAGGAGTGCTAAAGCCTTCTGGTATCGTAAGATCTTTAGCTGGGTGTAAAGATCAGATCCTACAGCTGGGTGCACAGGAGGGGGGAGAGAAAGACAGAAGGATAGAGAGGATCTGCTGGACAAGAGCACATATTAGAACTGTAAGATTTATCTTAATATATCTTAAGCACAGTTCTGTGGACGTAGCGCTAGAGAGAGGGTGAACCACGTACATCTTGTGTTGTGTGAGCGATTAATGCTTTGTTCTCTGTCATTATTATACTGTTATTTGCATTACTGTGTTAGATTAAGATCTAGAGCTGCGTAGAGTAGATTTCACTGGTAAATGATATATGAATACCGTGATTGTTGTTATACAATATCCGCTTGATATTCCCTTGGTTGTAGACATCTTTGTCCTGCAACCCCCCCATGACTCTTTCGGGTGAGACTGCATATGCTTCACATGTGTTTCTGAAAGGGTCGGTATCTAGGACTTGTTGGTGTGCTCTTGGAGTGAACCCTGGGTCTGCCCCTTTGCCAACTAGCCATAAACAATATCACCATCAAATATAGATTTCCATTACCCAGGATGGATGAATTAATGGATTGCTTGAGCAGAAAAAAATTATTTTTCAAAGATAGACATGAAGAGTGGATATCACCAGATAAGAATGAGAGAAGGTGATGAGTGGAAAACAACCTTCAAGACAAACAAAGGGTTGTATGAATGGCTTGTTATGCCATTTGGCTTAACAAATTCCCCAAGTACTTTTACGAGATTGATGAATGAGGTATTAAAATATTTCATTGGCAAGTTTGTGATTGTGTATCTGAATGATATACTGATATTTAGTAAAACTAAAGAAGATCATTTGAGACACTTAATATTGGTAATGAGAAGATTGCATAAAGAGAAGTTGTTGATAAATCTGAAGAATTCCTCTTTTATGAAGATAGAACTCATTTACTTGGGTTTTGTAATCTCTTCAAATGAACTAAAGATGGATCCAGAGAAGGTGAAAGAAATCAGAGAATGGCCATCACCAAGGAGAATATTTGAGGTGAGAATCTTCCATGGATTAGCAAGTTTCTATTGGAATTTCATTAGAAATTTCAGTGGAATTTGTGCACCGATTATGGATACGGTGAAGAAGAGACATGAGTCTTTCAAATGGACAGAATGATGTAGGAGCATCGCCAACATCAAGTGAGCGTAGACAACGCCAACGCATTTTGGCATGTGATAAATTGTTTGAATGTTTTTGAAGTGGATACGCCAGACTTAAATGAGATAGTTAAAGAGAGGCGTACTTCTTGATTGTAAACATACCTTGAGCATCACGCTCTCGTCTGTATTAGGTGAAGGCATTTATACTAGTAAATAAAAGTAGGTAGAATTGAATTCCTAGATTAGACATTTTTAGGAGTGAAGAGGGAAACAGGATATAGACACCCTCACTTGTATCATTGTAACAATAAGCAGTATTATAAGTAGAGAGCATAGGAGAGCAGAAAACTGTGTAGAAGAATCCATGTACAGAAATTCTGAGATTAATATATGAAGTTTGATTCAGAATCATGGTGTTCAAATACTTTCTGTGTATGCATGATTGAATGTTCTACTCATGATTCTTTACTCTCTATGATACATTTTCTTTCATGTGTGAATGTATGATTTCATATTTAATGTCTGAAATATGAAGAGAGGGAGAGTGAGGAATGAGTTTCAATTGTTTCTCTATCTGAGCAAGATATTTCTTAGAAGGAGTGTAGTGAAGTTGTCCACAAGGCGTGCATTGACAAGAGTCCAGATTTTCATCTCTAAAAGCTCAGAAGAGATAACATTATTTTCATTCTCGTAGAAGTGCGAATTAAGCACAGGAGCCGTGCAAGGAGTGCGCAGGCTGAGAAAAGTCTCATTGTTTGCAGACTGAGCGAAGTTGTTGAAATACTATTGCTGCAGGGAGTGTGTAGAGTCGAAGGACTTCAATTCTTTGAAGTAATTGAAGGATTCACAGCAAAGAGTGTGTGCGGGAGTCTTCTCAAAGACTTGGAGTTGTGGAGGAAACTCAAAAAGGTTAGAGCCTTTGAAGTTGCTAAAGGGAAGCACTGGAGGTTTGTGCCTTGGAGCATTTAGAAGGCGCAACACCATCGTGATGCATGCAGTTAAGTTCCGCACAAGAAAACTTTGTTAAATTCGCAGAAATTCTCGAGGAAGAGATGGACGGTCGCAATTCTCCGTGGAGAATTTACGAAGTCCTGAAAACCGTCCAATATTTCAAGGGAGCAAGAAGGTTACAGAAGCATTCGTCGGGCATAAATCTTGGGAGAAAATAGGTTGTTAGATCACTCGCGGAGTCGGGTCACGGAGTCGGGTCTCGGGGATTCGCGAGTTGAAAGGTTGAAGTCTTTGCATCAAAACTTGCGAGGTCGCGAGGTGAGAAGTCCCGAGATAGTGAAGGGATATGATCCATTTGACAAAAGAAGGACACGTGTCGCGAGATCACCTGTATCAGGGACTCAGACATTGGAGGTTATAAAGGGAGATCATTCAACTTCACGAGTGGCGAAGCTGTGAAGTGAATCAGGACCGTGCATCTGAAAGTGGACAGGTGGCATACTCACTGAGAGGTCAGAGTCCCATTGACCATTTCGGGGTTTCTTGAGTTGAAGAGTTGAAGGCTTAGCATTCAGACTCACAAAGTCGCGAGGCTGAAACTCCGAGAAAGGCGGGGAGTTCCGTGTGGGACCCGCGTAGGTGACGTGTCAAAAAATTCACATTTCAGCATATCGGAGGATAAGAGGTCGAGACTTTCATCCCGAAGGTCCCGAAGTAGTGAGTAGAGAACTTGTGAAGTAATATAAGTCATCCATCGGAGGAGGACAGGTGGCAGAGATTAGAGGATCTTGCGAACTCGGGGTTTCACTGGGTGAGAGCCCAAAATTTGGGTGCTCGAAGTAGCGAGAAGCGAAGCCGCGAAGTGCCAAGAATTAAACCAGTAAACATGTGGACCCAAGAATTAAACCAGTAGACACGTGTCACACATTTGGTGGAGTCAACACTCCGTTGACCTCTCGCATCTTGGGGACTTGAGAGAAAAGGGAACGAAGGTTCAAGCCCTCAACTCGGAAAGTCGCGAGAAGCGAGGACGAGAGGAGAAAAGTCAAACCTCACCTCTCGGGGGTTCGGTAAAGAAGGTGCCAAAGGTTGGATCTTTGAACTCGCGATGGCACGAGAGGCAAAAAGTGCTAGCGCTTAGCCTAGCCGGCGGTCATGTAAGGAGGGCATAGACGAAAGAGGAGCCATAACCATTTCGTGGTCTCGGGTATCACGGAATTGGAGGAGGGTCAGAATTTCAACTCATGAACTCGCGAGATCACAAGATCACGAAAAGGACCTATGGATCAAATTGAAGGGAGATTCCAGCAGGGAATCCAAAAGAGTCGATCCGGCTCAAAGGGGTAAAGAACGATCCTTGTGAGTGGATCTCGGTCCTGAGGGGCCGATAGGGTCTGCTTCAATTTGGTAGCAGAGCTCAGAAAGATTTCTTTTCTTTCTATAGCAGGGAAAAGGAAGATTCACCATGCCATCGAGAAAAAGGGACAGGCAAACACCCGACCCGCTAGAGGAAAGGGAAATGCCAAGAAGAAGGAGTAGGCAGATGCCTGATCTAGTCATAGAAAGAGAGATGCGTGACCTATGCGCCAGACTTGAGGATATGGAGACAACACAGAGGTGCATAGCTGGTGCTAGGGATCTTAGTGATTTCGAAAGTGAAGATGAATTTGGACATGAAGAAGAAGAAATCATAGAAGAATATGCAGCAAATGAACGCCTTGGGCTGTTGCAAGGATGGGTGCTAAGGAAAAAATGGACATTCCAGTATACGAAGGAAATCTAGATGCCGAAGAGCTTCTAGACTGGATTAGAGCTTTGGACACATATTTTGACTATGAAGATGTCGAGGAGGACAAAAAGGTCAAACATGCTGTCACAAGACTTAAAGGACATGCAGCATTGTGGTGGGATGAGCTACAAGCTAACATATGCTACAAAAGCAAGCAGAAGATCAAGAGTTGGGATAGGATGATCTCAAAGATGAAGGAAAAATTCATTCCTAGGGATTACCAAATTACTCTTTTTCGGAGAATGCAAAATTTGAGATAGAAACTGATGACAATGAAGCAATATACCGAAGAATTCTACAGGCTGAACATCAGGGCAGGTCATCATGAAAGTGATGATGAAAAACTTGCCAGGTATATGAATGGTCTACGATAGGACATTTAGGATGAGATGAGCATGATGACCATCAGAACGGTGGAAGATGCTTATTAGATGGCTCTAAAAGCTGAAGAGAAGCTGAGCCGAAAACAAGGTCAAAGAGGCCGAGGCAGAAGTCAGCCCAAAGGAAAATCAGTTGCCCAGGATAGAAATCAGAAACCTAAGGAAGACTAGAAGAAACCTCAGACTCAAACTGAGAGAGGTGGAAGTTCATAGAGAGGGCAGCATACCGAACAGAGAGGTCAGTATGCTGACGCAAACAGTTTTCCTCGTACCAGAGGTAGAGGAAGAGGAAGAGGTGGAGTGGTAAAATGCTTCACATGTGGAAAGAATGGACACAAATCTTATGAGTGTCTAGACAAAAAGAAGGAAGGTGGTGAAACTCACATCACCAAAGCATAGAGGCGGAATGTTGAGGTAGAGGATGTTGAAGGTGGAAGATTTCTGATGATGTGAAAAGTTCTCTTAACGCCAGAGAAGGAGGTGGAGAATCCAGTGCAAAGGAACAGTCTTTTTCAGACTACTTGCAAAACCAAGGACAGGGTATGCAAAGTCATTGTGGACAGTGGTAGCACAAACAAT
>ML831039.1:60610-72081 GCA_009831015.1 Picea engelmannii | reverse complement strand
TCATCAGGAATTTCAGTGGAATTAGTGCACCAATGATGGACACAGTGAAGAAGAGACACAAGTCTTTTCACTGGACAGAAGAGGCTGAGAAAAGCTTCAATTTGTTGAAGAAGAAAATCATGGAATAACCAATTTTGGTGTTGTCGGATTTCAAAAAGACATTTCAGGTAAAATATGATGCAAGTGGATTTTCAATAGGGGCAGTCTTGAGCCAAGAAGACAGGCCGATAGCATATTTCAGTGAGAAGCTGAATGAAGCAAAAGTGAAATAATCCACATATGACAAGGAGTTCTATGCTATTATCCAGGCATTGAAGAAGTGGAGGCACTACTTAATCCCTAAGGAGTTTGTCTTATACAGTGACAATCATGCTTTGCAATTTGTGACTCAGCAGGAGAAGTTGAAGCAAATACATGCAAAATGGGTTGAATACATGCAGAACTTTACTTTTGTAACTAAGCATATTTCTGGAACTGCTAACAAAGTTGTTGATGCTTTGAGCAGGAAATGTTTGTTGTTGCAGAAGTTCAGAGTCAAAACACTGGGTTTTGATGATCTCAGGGACATGTACATAGATGATTTATATTTTAAGGAGGCGTATGAAGCACTTGAGAATCTAATTCTCAGGGATAGAGGTCAATGGATAGAATACATGATCCAGGATGGATTGCTATTCAGGGGCAATCAACTTTGTATTCCAAAATGCTCCATGGAGAAGAATTTGCTGAAGGAGAAACATAGTGGAAGATTGGCCGGACATTTTGGTCATGATAAGACATTCGCAAAGTTGAATGAGTCATATTTTTGGCCAGGAATGAGAGCAGACGTCAAAATATTCATGAACAGATGCAGAATTTGTCAGCATTCAAAAGGAAAGAGGAAAAATGCAGGTCTTTATCAACCATTACCCATACCTAACAGGCCATGGGATGTAGTCAACATGGACTTCATATTGGGTTTGCCAAGAACACAAAGAGGGTTTGACTCAATCTTTGTGGTAGTATATAGATTTTCTAAGATGGAACACTTCATACCATGTCAGAAAACCAGTGATGCAACTCACATTGCGAATCTGTTTTTCAAAGAAGTCATTCGACTTCACGGCTTACCAAGGAGCATAGTTTCGGATCGAGACACCAAATTTGTAGGAAACTTCTGGAGAACCTTATGGAAGAAACTGGGAACAAACTTATCATTCAGTTCAGCTTATCATCCTCAGATGGATGGACAGACAGAAGTTGTAAACATAAGTTTGGGATACTTGCTGAGGAGCTTGATGACAGAACACCACAGTCAGTGGGATAATGTTCTTCCATGGGTGGAATTTGCTTACAATGATTCAATCAACAGAAGCATAGGGTAGATTCCATTCCAAATTGTTTATGGGATACAACCAAGAGGAGTTTATGAATTGAGAGATTCATAATAGAATGCAACTAGTAGTGCTAGTGTAGAAGATTTCACAAAAGCGATGAAAGAACTTCACAGCCAGGTGAAGGAACGATTGCAGAGTTCGAACCAAGAGTATAAGCGCAGAGCAGATCAACATAGGAGACAACTTCAATTTGAGGTTGGTGATTTGATTCTGGCACATATGAGAAAGGAAAGGTTTCCGAAGGGGACATATAACAAACTGAAGATGAAGAAGATCGGACCATGTAAGGTCTTGAAGAAATTTGGGGCAAATGCTTATGAGATTGAATTACCCGATGGGATCAGAATTTATCCGATATTCAATGTATCAGATTTGTACCCATACAAAGCTGAGGAAGCAAGAACAGACAGTGAACAACCAGAGGTTCAGTGGGCTAAATAGATGCCAGTTGCAGAGAAGCCACAGATGGAAATCATACTGGATAAAAGGGTTAGCAAGAGGACCAGAAGAAAAGAATACTTTGAATACTTGGTCAAGTGGAAAAGACATCCAGTTGAAGATTGATGCAGGAGCATCATCAACGTCAAGCGAGCGTGGGGCAAACACAACACATTTTGAGCACATGATAAATTGTTTAAAAACTTTTGAAGATTGGATGCGCCAAACTTAAATGTGATGGTTAAGGAGAGGCGTACTTATATATTGTAAAGGACCTTGAGCGATCCTCTCTCGTCCATAGTAGGTAGAAATAATTTATGTTAGTAGGTAGCTTTGAATTCTCTGATTAGACAGTTTTAGGATTGGAGGGAAAATGGATATAGACACCCTCATTGTGTAATTTTAACAGAGAAGGAGGATACCAATTGAGAGCATAGTAGTGAGGAACATTACCAAGAAGGAGAAGAGAGAATACAAAGCTAGAACAGAGAAACTATAACTGGAAAACACCCATGTACAGAGATTAAGTTAATAGAAGAAGTCTTAATTCAGATTCATGGCGTTGTAGTGTTTCTTGTATGTGTATGTTGAATGGTATGTTCATAATTTTACTCTTTCCGTTATATATTTGCTTTCTATGTTGTGTATGGATGATTTCTTGTTAAATGTTTGAAGTCTGAGAGAGAAAAGGGTAAATGGAAATGAGTTTCAATCATTTCTCTGTCTGAGTAAGGATTCCTGCAAGGAGTGCAGTTGAATAGTCCGCAAGGTGTGCGTTGACAAAGGATTCAGAGATTTGTCTCTGGAATTCTCAGACAGGATAGCTTTTGTTCACATTTTCCTCAAAGGTCCAGTTAGGCACAGGAGTCATGCAATGTGTGCACAGACCAAGCTTGAATCCAGGGTTTGAAACCTGAAAAGCTATTGAAGGATTTTTCGCTGTAAGGAGTGCGCGGGGTTGAAGAAATTCAACACTGAAGAAATTGAAGGTTTTCCGCGAGGAGTGCGTGCAGGAGGTTCTTGAGAGGATGGAAGTCGTGGAAGACCTCCGAAGGATTTGAACCTGCTAAGTCGTCGAAGGGATGAGACGAACGGCCAAAATTCTTTGTAGAGGATTAGAAAAATCCCGCCAGCCATCTAATCTGATAAAGAAGCAAGGAGGTTACAACTATGTCCAGAGTTTCAAGCTCAGGAGATCGTGAGTCGTTGGATCCTCACTTAGTTACCCGTCAGCTGTAGGATTTGACTAGAGTTGCACGAGGCTTAAACTCTCGCAGGTAGAGTTAAGGTCCCGAAAGGCATCGGGATATCAAAAGTCCTGTGGATAAGAGGTCAGATAAATCCACGGTGAAAACCCCAAAACAAATCAGAACCACCCATCAGTTGAGACACGTGGTAGAGATCGAAAGTTATCGGCATCTCGGAAGTGTAGAGACCAAGAGTTTGAGAATTTATAAGTCCTGAACCAGTGAAAGAATCGCAGCCATTGATATAAGGAAGGATGCATGTCACGCAATCATCCAATTCAGAAATCCAGACACCAGGACTCACATAGGTGAGCGTTTTTTACTTCACATCAGGCGAAGTCCAAGATTTGATTTGGATCGTCCATCCATTTGGGACACGTGGCGAAAATCCAAGAATTTGGGGTTCGACGTTTCGTGAATCCTGAAGATAGGAAGCATGGACATTTTGGAATTGTGAAGTCTGAAACCTTGATAAGGAGGAAAGTTCTATTGTGGGGCCAACTTTCATCATATCATAAAATCGGAACTCGAGAGATTGGAAGCCCCGGGGACAAATGCCTTTCGGCATTTGAAACCCTGAAGTCCCAAGGGAGATCAGGGACTGTTGGTCTAGTAGATGATAACGACCATTGATCGTGTTTAAGGCGGAAAGGGGTTCCTAGTTGACGTCATATCAGGATTCGGAGGATATGGGATCCTGAGGACAAGAGGTCCAATACATTTCGACATCCGAAAAACTGAAATCCCAAAAGGAGATAGAACTACAGTCATATAAGGGGAGGTCGTATGGACCAAAATTCTAGACCAGGGGGCTAACTGAAGTTAAATCATCTCGGGATATCAGAGATCAGGAAATCGAGAAGACAAAGGTTTGCGACATCAGGGATTGCAAAACCCCGAAGCCCAAAATTTTATTTTCTGTTGTGAAGAAAATAAAGGTCTTGAGGATAGATAATGGTGGAGATTTTTGTGGGAATGAATTCAAGGAATTCTGTAAGAAGTGTGGTATGGAAAGGAAAAAGACCACTCCATACACACCTCAACATAATGGGGTTGCATAAAGGATGAATATGATGATTATGTAAAAATAAAAGACCATGCTTAGTGGTGTCGAGTTAGGACACGAATTCTGAGCAGAGGCAATGGGTGTTTCATGTTACCTAGTAAATAGATCACCCTCATTAGTGTTGGTGGATAAAAATACACATGAGGCATGGAATGATAAGAAACCCTTTCTTGAACATATTAGAGTGTTTGTTTGTGATAATTATGTACATGTTCCAAAGGAAAATATGAGTAAGCTAGATAATAACACTAAAATGTGTATCTTTATTGGTTATAAGATGGCATACAAGGATATAAGATTTGGAATCCAAAAACAAAAAAGGTTGTCTATAGTTGAGATGTTGTCTTTAGAGAGGTTAAAGATGTTCCCAAATAGGAACCCCCACCAAAAAAAAAGGAATCAGAGACAACACAATTTGATTTGGAGGGTTAATAAATTAACTCAACAGAAGAACAAGAATAAGAAGAAGAAGAACCTCATACTCCAATATTAAGGAGATGGGTTCGGGAAAGAAGACAACAAAAAATGTATTCTACACCTAATTTTTTTTCTAATTTTCCTTTGTATATTAGTAATGATGATCCCAAAAATTTTAGGGAGGAAGTGGATTCATAGGAAGGTAAACTCTAGAAGAAGGCCATGGTTGAGGAAATTGCAGCCTTGGATAAAAATGAGGCTTGGGATCCAGTTGAGTTGTCAACTTGAAGAAATATTTTTGGTAGACAATGAGTGTTTAAGAAGAAGTTGAATGCATAAGGTAAAGTGGAGAAGTATAAATCTCACCTAGTAGCAAAGGGATATTCCCAAGTACATGGAATTGATTTTGGTGACATATTTTCTCATGTTGCTAAATTGACTTCTATTAGATTTATTTATTTTTTCTTGTTGCTTTTGATATTGAAGTAGAACAGATGGAAATAAATACATCATTCCTACATGGGTATATTGAAGAATAAATCTACATGAAACAACAAGAAGGTTTTGTAGTGAAGGGTAAGAAAGAGTTGGTTTGCAAGCTAAAAATTCCATGTATGGGTTAAAGCAATCTCCAAGGATGTGGTATCAAAATTTTGATACTTATTTTTCGGGACTTTGTTTCACAAAGAAAAAATTGATCATTATGTGTAATTCAAATTAGTTGGAGATCATTTTATCTATGTGGTGGTGTATGTTGATGGTATGTTGCTAATTGGAAACAACCAGGAAATGATCAAAGAGGTAAAAACCCAATTTTCTTTTAAATTTGATATGAAAGATATTGGAGATGGAAATTTTATTTTGGGTACATAAATTAAAAGAGACTGTGAAAATAGGAAACTATGGTTGAATCAAAGGAATTATGTTGAGATAATATTTTAGAGGTTTAATATGCAAGACTCTAAACTAGTGAAGGTCCCCATTCCTGTAGGTGTAAAGTTATCCATATATTAGTATACCAAGACACAAGAAGGGGAAGGGGACATGTCTTGTGTTCCCTAATCTAGTGTTGTTCACATTTTGATGTATGCAATGGTATATACTAGACTGAACATTGCACATGTAGTGGAAGTTTTGGGCAAGTATACATCAAAACTAGGGAAGGAGCATTGGACAATTGCAAAGATGGTTATTGGGCCCGAGATATGATCATTTTCATGACGGTTATTATACGTGTTTTCCATATGTATATATGTGTTTTTCATCTTTTGAAGGATTTTTTGAAGAATTTGATGATAAAATGGTATGATCGACATAAGGTACGTGTAATTCATGTTTAATGATTAAATCAAGTTTAATTCATCATGTTCTATGATTTCCAAGAGTTAATTCATGTTTTTCTGCTGTTACAGGGCAAAAAGCACCATGTTTCCAGTTCTGGCACTTGATCCAACACTCATTCCGGTACCCGATCCGACACTCATTCCAGCACTCAGTATTGCACAAAAATACAAGGCGAGTTGACGGTTATGGCATTGGCGACCAGTGATGGAAAAATCGGGCACATGGGTTTTCTTCATGATCGCCCCCTCCAACTACTAAGCTCCAAACAACTTAGTTTCAGTTGTCCAAAGAAGGTGATTATTGGCTTGCTTTGTTTTGTCTGTTAGGGCATCATTTATTGTAATTTGCCGAAATTAGAAGTGGTTCGACCCTCCTGTGGTCGACCACTTGGGTTGTAAGCTTATAAATACTGATAGGATGGTCATTAGATTGTTAACCAAGTAGCATAAGCATTAGAAATGTTAGAAAAATGATTTTTCTCTGTTTTTGAGTTTTACATTGTCGGAATTGCGCCAAAACTATGTTTTCAAGCTTTCATGGTGAATTCAACCTGTTGAATTTCATGGTTTGCTTGTAGGAGGTAGCCACGACTCGCTAGGGGGCCCACCAATAGTCTGGTGATTGTTCTTGTGTTTATTTATGCATTTCTTAATTCAAATTACTCTTTCTTATTTCCTATATTTGCATGTTTTTATTTAATTAATTAGTTTGTTGTAGCTTACTGTTTTACTTCTCTTTTGTAGGTTAGATGTTGATACATATTAGCATGCATTGATTTTATGGATTAGGAACAGCCTTGCAAGTCTCTATACTAACCCTGTGTGCAATTAGAAAGTCTCTCTATCTTTATACTAACCTCATGTGCAAAGTAGATGTCAAATGATGCTTTCTTTCATGATTTTACAATCAAGTTTAGAACATATTTTTAATTAGAATAGAACATAGTTTAATTTGGGTTTTCTTCTGACAAGGATTGATGGATGGGTAGATTTACTTCCAATTTTTATAGTTTTCTTATCTTAGTTTTACAAAGATTTCATTTACTTAGTTATTGGTTAATGTAATTGTTAATTTACTTCTTAATATCATAGTTTAATTTATGTTTTTAATTCATTTTCTTATCATAGTTTGAATGGTTAAAATAGACATAGTATAGTTTTATTTCACGCAATTTCCTTACTTAGAATTAAAGTGCAATTGAATTTCTTAGTTAATGAATGAATCTAGTTTGCTTACATAGTGTAGAATTGGAATAATAATCTCGTTATGTTGTTGATGGTTCATACATGAATATGCAGGGTATTTAACATTATCTTTGACACGGCTAAATTCTCCTTAGATTGTTTAATATGTACCTTTCATTTTGCCATTGAGATTAGTGTTGAGTTTATACCGTTGGAATTGTCCTTTGTTTTCAAGTGTCATCGAGATATCATCCGTCAGCACCGAAGGCATTCACACAACCACCAGCATTACATTTGAGTGTTTCATAGATTAAAGATAGTCTCTTGCTTTCATAGATTAGAAGAGATAGTTTCTTGTTTTCATAAGTTTAGAAAATAGTTTTATTGTTGCTATAGGTTAGATAGACTTTACTTTGATAGATAGTAGTTTGCTTGTCATAGATTAAGAATTAGTGGTAGCCTTTCTTTCTTTCAATAAAATAGATTTCCTTTCATGCATTGCATTGAGCATTTAGATTTCCTTTCACACATTAGAAATAGTTTTGCATTAGGCATTTAGTTCACTTGCCTCTTAGGCTAGATAGTTGTTCAATGAGAAGTTTTACTTTGATTGCTTGCAGTAGTTAGTTGTCTTTGCTTACTTGTCTTTTGATTTAGTAGTTTAGTTAGGTGCCTTTGCTTATTTGTCTATTTTCTTTAATAGGTTAGATAGGTGCTTTTCTTTACTTGCTTATTTATTTTCTTTCATAGGGTAGTTTCTCATTGAATGTAGGTTGGCAAGTTAAAATAATTTGCTTTCGTCATTTGCTTATTATGCTTAGTAGTTTGCTTTTGCTTATTGTTAAACTAGTTTTCTTTACATAGAGTTTTACTTGCTTTCTTAGGAACTATCCATTGACCCTTGGCCCAAAAGTACTTAGGTTACCTAGTTTCAATTTGCTTAGTAGGGTTTTCTCATTAGATAGTTTTTCTTGAGTAGATTAGCCTTAGATAGTTGCCTTTCTTAGTTAGAATATACTCCTATCAACCCTTCTACCTTTGGCATATATTTTGCTACAACTCTAAGTTTACTTACCCCGAGTTGACAATTTAATTGAGGGTTTTTACTGTGTTTTTAGTGCATATACAACACCCATCAATGGTTTTCAGGTATTTGTGTGGCACTATAGATTATGGAATTTTCTACCAAGGAAGACTTACAGAAGACATAGTGTTGGAAACACATGGATTTGTTGATGCAAATTGGGTTGGAGATATAGATCATAGAAGATATAAAAGTGGTTATGCGTTCAACCTATTTGGAGGAGAAATTATCTGGATGAGCAAGAGATAGTCTGTAGTTTCTCTCTCAATTACATAATTTGAATAAATGGAAGCCACTCATGTATGTAAGGAAGTTGTTGTAAGGTACCAAATCTATTATAATAGACAAAAAAATAAATATTACAAATAATAATAGTGGAACAACACAATAGATGAAACCACAACACCAATACAATGCCTTTGTTGATAGAAAAAAATGTTCACTTTCCTCTTCGAGTGGGAAACCTCCAACAAAGAAGCACTCTATTACAATAATTCTCAAGACAAAAAATTCTCATGCCCTCGACTCCTATTTATACTAAATCTATCTACCAAAAGAACAATCTAGAGGAAGATCTTCTAGAAGCAGAAGCTTTTATTAGGTCTTATTACATTTAACTTATTCTTCCTTATTAATAGGCCTTATTAATATTTGCCTTTATTAAATGGAAAATATATTATTCTACCTATGTGTCGGGTTAGGGAGGTTAGGTCCCTAACATGGACTCCCCCTTAAAAACAACCTTGTCATCAAGGCTTGAGATGAGGAAATTGATACAAAATGGTAGTTGGCTCCCAGGTGGCATATGTTGGAGTTGTATCTTTCCACTATACTAACACTTCCTTGATGGTGAACCAACAGAGATGATGCTCATGTTGGTCCAATAATTCTTCTTGTTGCAACCATATGGATCCTTCTTCATCCAACTCGGGAATGCTAGTTTGATCTTGGAACTTACTTCCAAACACCTTCTTTAAGCAGGAGACATGAAAAATAGGATGGAGCTTAGAATGACTGGAAAAGATAATTTATAGGACACCTGTCCCACATGCTTGAGAAATGTATAAGGACCATAAACTTTGAGCACCGATTTCTAACAATGGCCAGCCTTGAGTGAAGTCTTCTTATAAGGTTACAACCAAAGAAACACCTCGTCTCCTTCAGCAAATTGACATTCAGAGTGACCTTGATATGCTTGTTTCTTCATATGATTATGAGCCATGACCAAATTCTCTTTGAGGGTACAAAGAATAGCCTCTCGAACTATAAGAGTTTGGTCAAATGCATGGATATTCAAGACACCGAGAATGTATGAGAGAAATTAATGTGGCTTTTGTCCATATACTGCTTCAAAATGAGTCATGTGAGTAGTTGTATGGTAAGAAGTGTTGTACCACCATTCAGCTAGTGGTAACCATTGAGCAACTGATTTTTCCTTTCATATGAAAAACACCTCAAATATGTTTCCAAATACTTGTTAACAACTTCATTTTCATCATCAATCTGGGGATGATAGGACATGTTTAGATGCAATTGGGTGCCCTGTAGCCTAAACAATTATTTCCTAAAATTGATGGCTAACGTGGGATCTCGATCAGAAATAATAGAATGAGGCATGTGATCAAAATCTGGATCAGGGGATCAAATTTTGCTCAATTTTCAAAGTGCTCGGAATGCGACGAAAATAGTGTCATTGCGTCTGTCTCGTCTTCCTAATTCCGATGGTATATTTACTTTGTCAAATGGACTCCGTATGAAGAAGATATCGTGATCTGTTCGTCAAGCCAAACAGACAAAAAATTTGATGCTGACTGTACCAGTCCGTACAGTCTGTACGGTCTGACGTGGCAGGACCGTACGACTGTACAAGGGTAACGTGGCAGATGTTGGTTGGTTGACCGATAGCAAGTCAGGAGCTGACACATGTTCGTTTATGGGAAAATGGTATGAGGACACGTGGCCCAATCCATGGGCGCCACGTGTCCCTCGTTGGTTGGTTTATATGGTTATATAAAATTTATGGTGGAGTCCGTGGGGTTCAACCCCCGGACCTCCACAATGCATACGCCTCTGCACGACCGCCTGGCCATTGGGCCACAAGTTGATTCTTATTAAATGTATGTGTTTGAATTTAATTAAGTTAACATATGTTTGGATTGGCGGGAGGTCGGGCTGAGGCTTGGCCCCGGCCCATAGTTGTTTGTAATATTATATGATCGTGTGTAGTCCAACCATTGGCGCAGGTGTATAACACATAAACCATAGTTTTTATATAACCATGTATTAAAATATATCGCGCGGGGTTTTAGAACCATAACCCACGATTTCTACTATGGTATAATGTGTGCGGGGTTTAAAACCAAGCCCCGTGGTTCTATGCTATGCGCTATATGCCCACGACCTGGAGCGCGGGTATTTTTAAACTGACTTAACCACCTTTTAGCCAAGAGCGCGGTCACATGACCATTCACACGCCCAGGAGCTAGGCGGTTAGGGGCTGGAGGCGCCCTAACCGTTCTACGGTTTGCACCGTTGGTGCGGTTGCGCCCGGTGCCGAGTTTTTACACCTTAAATGGTGTGTGTACCAGGTTCACTTGACAAGGGTGCGTTTTGGCAAACCAGTTTCAGAAAGCTTGAAGGAGGAAAATGGAGGAGGCCTAACTTCTTCATCTTTTGGCCGATTGAGGTGCCGTAAAAGCCCAGCTAGGGGTTTTTGGACGTCCTAAATCCATTGGCGTTGTTATCAAGGCCATTTGAAGACTTCTTCTGCAAGTTTTTCGCCATTGAAGTTTCAGGAAGCTCCAGGGAGCTTAAAGCCCTCATTGATCGAGGACGTGGGTTGGTGAGCCTATGTTTGTTTTCTGTGATTGAATAATCATTTTTGGCTAATTGATATGCTCTGAACACATTGGGATAGGTTTCAGAGACTGTTGAGGAATTTTACAGGTGTTTTTTCCAAAGAGAAGCTCAGGGAAGCTTATGGCCACATGTAGAAGAGGTCATGCCCGGATGAGCCATGATCCGTTTTCAGAGTTCTATTAGTCATTTTTGGGGTTTTTATGTGTTATAATCTCAATGGTACAGTCTGTTTTTCCATTGGAGTTGAGAAGCAGCTTGTAAAAGAACTTTTGACTAATTAATCCCAGAGAGCCAAGTCCATTAATGGAGGCTCGAGGAGATGTAGCCCGGAGGGGGGTGAACTCCTTTATCATGTTGTGATTGTTCTGAATTTGATGGTTTATTTTCTGCAAGTTATGTTGTTGTGTATTTATTGAAAGTACATATTTAACCATTTAAAAGAACATATCCTCACAC
>ML831039.1:29932-58815 GCA_009831015.1 Picea engelmannii | reverse complement strand
TTATGTTTGTACTGGAAGGAGAGTTGAAGAGTCATGCACATGCAATTGTTTTTGTGTATGTGTAAGCAGTAAACTGGTGATAGTTCATCATGATTGTAACATGATTGTGTATCATGTTTTTTCGACTTGTTTGGGAAGGTCGAGATGTTTCAAATGAATCTCGATTGGTGTTGATGATTTTCTGACGACTATGTTGTGTCGATCATGTTGTTCGACTTGTTTTTAGTCGATGGTGTTTGTTGGCTTGTAAGTCAATTTTGTGTACACTGAGATGCAGGAAAATGCCATGTACTTTGATGAAGTACAAGATGCGACAGTTGTTTGGAGAACAAAAGTTTTTGTTGGCATCATTTTTCAGTCTTGTAAATTTGTTTTCAAGATTGATGGTTTTCTTGGCTTGTGACAAGATGTCGCAGGATATTTTTTGCAGCCATGGGAGAGCTAATTGTATTGACGCCAAAAAATTCGAAAGAGGGACTTGATTCTCAGTGGGAAGGTTGGCAGTCTTCCAAGCACAGAGAGAGCAGTGGGTTAGCAGCAACCAGAGAGCAGTGGTTAAAGGACATAGTCAGTTGCAGTGCACGGCATGTCAAAGTATTCAGGTGATTGTCGAAAAGATTTTGATATAACTTGAAAGCAGGCAGATAAGCTTTTGTGGGTCCAAAAGCCTTTCAGTGGGAAGGTGTGATCAAAATCTGGATCAGGGGATCAAATTTTGCTCAATTTTCAAAGTTATCAGAATGCGAAAAAAATAGTGTCATTGTGTCTGTCTCGTCTTCCTGATTCTGGCGGTATATTTACTTTGTCAAATGGACTCCGTATGAACAAGATATCGCGATCTGTTAGTCAAGCCAAACAGGAAAAAAAATTGATGCTGATTGTACCAGTCCGTACAGTCCGTACGGTCTGACATGGCAGGACCGTACAACCGTACAAGGGTGACGTGCAAGACGTTGGTTGGTTGACCGATAGCGAGTCAGGAGCTGACACGTGTCCGTTTATGGGAAAATGGTATGAGGACATGTGGCCCAATCCATGGGTGCCACGTGTCCCTCGTTGGTTGGTTTATATGGTTATATAAAATTTATGGTGGAGTCCACGGGGTTCGACCCCTCGACCTCCACAATGCATACGCCTTTGCACGACCGCCCGACCATTGGGCCACAAGTTGATTCTTATTAAATGTATGTGTTTGAATTTAATTAAGTTAACATATGTTTGGATTGGCGGGAGGTCGGGTTGGGGCTTGGCCCTGGCCCATGGTCATTTGTAATATTATATGACCGTGTGTAGTCCGACTGTTGGCGCAGGTGTATAACACATAAACCATAGTTTTTATATAACCATGTATTAAAATATATCGTGCGGGGTTTTAGAACCATAACCCACGATTTATACTATGGTATAATGTGTGCAGGGTTTAAAACCAAGCCCTGTGGTTCTATTCTATGCGCTATATGCCCATGACCTGGAGCGCGGGTATTTTTAAACTGACTTAACCACCTTTTAGCCAAGAGCGCGGTCACATGACCATTCACACGCCCAGGAGCTAGGCGGTTAGGGGCTGGAGGCGCCCTAACCATTCTACGGTTTGCACCGTTGGCACAGTTGCACCCGGTGCTGAGTTTTTATGCCTTAAATGGCGTGTGTGTTAGGTTCACTTGACAAGGGTGCGTTTTGGTGAACCAGTTTCAGAAAGCTTGAAGGAGGAAAATGGAGGAGGCCTAAATTCTTCATCTTTTGGTCGATTGAGGTGTCGTAAAAGCCCAAGTAGGGGTTTTTGGGCGTCCTGAATCCATTGGCGCTGTTATCAAGGCCATTTGAAGACTTCTTCTGCAAGTTTTTCACCATTGAAGTTTCAGGAAGCTCCAGGGAGCTTGAAGCCCTCATTGATCGAGGACGTGGTTTGATGAGCCTATGTTTGTTTTCTGTAATTGAATAATCATTTTTGGCTAATTGATATGCTCTGAACACATTGGGACAGGTTTCAGAGGCTGTTGAGGACTTTTACAAGTGTTTTTACCAAAGAGAAGCTCAGGGAAGCTTATGGCCACATGTAGAAGAGGTCATGCCCGGATGAGCCATGATCCGTTTTCATAGTTCTATTAGTCATTTTTGGGGTTTTTATGTGTTCTGATATCAATGGTACAGTATGTTTTTCCATTGGAGTGGAGAAGCAGCTTTTAAAAGAAATTTTGACTAATTAATCCCAGAGAGCCAAGTCCATTAATGGAGGCTCAAGGAGATGTAGCCCGGAGGGGGGTGAACTCCTTTATCATGTTGTGATTGTTCTGAGTTTGATGGTTTATTTTCTGCAAGTTATGTTGTTGTGTATTTATTGAAAGTACATATTTAACCATTTAAAAGAACACATCCTCACACATAAGCATTTACAAGAAGATACATGAACTTAACACATAAGTTTATCTTGCATATTTTAACACATGAAGCAAGCTCCTGTAAAGTTTATTTTTATGAAGTAGAGGGTGCTTGCATAGCATAACAAGTCAGCCTTCTATTTTTAGATCAGCATGTCATGAATCTTGAAGAAATGATATATTGGCATAGGGGAAAACCCAGGGTTCAATGCTTCAACAACGCACCAACAAAACCCTAACTACCAGCCCTTTCGGCAACACCTGGAAAGCATATTAAGTCTCACTCGAGGTAGAGGCAGGGGGGGTTGCAGGACTCAAGTGTCTGCAACCTAGGTGGGACACATATATGTGATCACAATACTTAAGAGAGCACTTAGTAGTTAACATTCATTAGTTTTTTACCCTTTATTCACATCGTACATAAAACCCTTATTACAGAGCAACGCAGTTTTCAGCAAGATCTAACACATCCAAGCACTTAACACATAGAAATAGATCAGATCTAGCATTCATTCACATCACTAAGAACTAAGATACTATAACAGATGCATCTAACATACATAAAGATAACAACACTAATAATAAATCACACAAAGCAACCATAACACATGATATACATGGTTCACCCCCAG
The DNA here is from genome assembly GCA_009831015.1 of Picea engelmannii. Lineage (NCBI taxonomy): Eukaryota > Viridiplantae > Streptophyta > Pinopsida > Pinales > Pinaceae > Picea > Picea engelmannii. Next base: position 55,805 of record ML831039.1, on the reverse strand, counting down.
TGTGGGGCTACGTCCACCAAATCTTCACCTTATTTCTTATCTTCTGTCAATATTCTTACATGCATAGAGCATAAAAAAAAACTCCGCATAGGACAAGAGCTCTTCCCGCAATTTGCTAGATACTCCTTCCCCAAGCTTGGCACATCACAGAGCCTCTTTACAATCACGTGCACTTAGCTCTGCAAGTTCTCAACACACAGTATGCACAAAGAATTCACAACTATTAACACTTAGCACCGCATCTCCCCCTACCTACACCGCCTATATTTCTATTTATACTTTGAAAAATGGGCCTAAACATGGGTTTTACCCATGGGTCAACATCCCATACCCGTTACATAAACCCAAAACCCAAAAAGTACTCAAAAGGTGGCGATATGCCGCAATCTCTACTTCGCCTAGCGCTTCATCTTCGACTAGCCTGTCGAAGTCCCAAAATCTGTCAAACATGACCAGTGTTTCCACAAAACTTGGTCAAGGTCCAACAGGCCCCCAACACTCACCTGTGACTCATCCCGAGTCACTCTGATCTTGGTAACTCTGCCTCAAACATCTTGAGCTTAGCTCGAGCTAGTTCGACCTGCTGCTTCACTAGAGCCTCTTGCTCAATGAAATCCTAGATAACTTTCTCGGTCACAGATCCTTCCAATTACTGCTCAACTAAGGTAACCACTTGTTCTAGTTGTGCACCTTGTCCTTCAATCTCCTCAAAAAGTGTGCAAGCTTCATCTTGCACCGACTGGAGCCTCTGGGTCACTTCCATGACTTTACTCTAGATGGCATGGACCTATTGCTGAACCGTACGATGTTCCTGGGACCATTTCATCCTCTTGACTACTGAAAATGGCCTCAACTATGCTTGCACTGGTACAGCTTGTTTCTTTGCCTCTTGGAGCTGTGACTCTAATGTCCTTAGTTAAGGGTCCTCCTCAAGGCACTCATAATTTTGTGCACTTCGACTGCTGAGTTGTTTTCATTCCAAGGAAAATGCCTTGATTCTCTCAATTACGCTCCTGGCAGTTTCCTCTGTTTGGTCTCTTACTTCCTGTAGAGTGTTTGGCATGGCTTGTAGTTCTAGTTCTGCAATTCGTTCTTGGAGCTGTTGAACGGATTTAGAGATCTTCCCCACCTGGCTTTCAGTTGTTTCTTCTTATATATGTTCTAAGCCCGTCACAGAGCGAAGTGCTCTGGTGACTTTTTTTTTAACTCCCGTCTGCTCTATGAGCAATTGTTCTTTCTCCTTCTGGATCTATGCTCTATCTTCTGTGAACTTTTCCTATAGGTCATCTTTTTCTTGTTGCACAACCCAACATTGCTCCATGGATTCTTCTTTTGAATATTTTAGGGCCTTTGTGGCCTGTTATTTTTCCTCCTTGACACGATGAAGGCAAGATTATGTCGAGTCAGCTAATCTGCGTAGCTAGGTGGGTTCATCTCCCAACTCTTCTCCTTTTGTTGGTGATGGCATTGTAGACACTGCACGACTCGAATAGAGAGCATGTTTTACTTCTTTAAGATCTGCTTTGATCCTGTCAAACATTGTCTCTTTTTTAGCTTCGCTTCTCTGCAAGATTTCCTATGAGGTGTCTGACACAGCGGTAATGATAAGTTCTATGTCATCTACCATTAGCACAGTCTGAAATGGAGGTTTAGTATCTTTTGACTTCTTCCGCGATGAAGGTTTCTTTGAAGAACCCTTTCTTTTCTTGGATGTATCTATCTCTGTCAGGGGATCTTTAGGTGGTGTTACTTCACCTTAGTTCTGCTTGTCTTCTTCCCCTTGGTCCTCTTCTTTGTCTACTTCATCACCTCCTCCCCCTTCAGGTGAGTCTGATGCAGTTTATTCTGATGCATTGCATATTTCCTATACCTCTTCTGTATTTTTCTTCTTACTGCCGCTAGGTGCATCGTATTCTTCTCGGATGACTACATGACTTCCAATGAGGTCGGGGTCAGAAAGTTCTTCTTGTTCAACTGGCACAAGGAATTCTTTGGGCCAGTTCTTGGTGATTTCCTCCATGTCATCCTCAGTGAGCTTGTAATAGGACTGCAGTTGTTCTTTATGTTCATCTCTGCGTGCAGTGATATATATAAAATGCCAGTATTTGTGGAACTTTGCAAATGGCCTGAACCGATGCAGCGTATTTGGTGTCATGCGAGGGAAGGATTCAATGGCCCTCTTCAACTGTAGATAATAGGCATGGAACACCTTGTTTGACTGCCATTCTTTTTCCATGTTGCTCGAGTACCATAGCCTAGTGAAATTCGCAGCTAGTGGTTTAGACGGCTCAATCTCAGGGAAGGTCACTCGTTGCAGCATCTCCCAAGCAATGAAGGTGATGAGTATCAGTAGCCAACTGAAATGAAACTCATATTCCTAGTCCTAAGCTTCATGGCAGTCTTGTTCTAACTGGTTGATGAGGAATCTTTCCCAGCTCATTTGCATGCCTTCAATGCATTTACCTGAGAGTTTGATGACGAACCCCGTGACCTGCATTGGTATGTTCTTCATGATGAGATTACTAGTGATCAACTAGAAATCTAGGCACACTGCACCATTATGAATGGAGGCTACCTTATAGCCCCACTTCCCCTTCTCCACATTTCCATAGGTGTCTTTTATTGTCTGTGCCAGGGTGCGGCCTGCATCCTTCCCTGGGTAAACATCCTGTGGGTCTGATCGTTGCATGCTTAATCTGGTGATCCGATGGATCAGCACTGGATCGACAGTAATGCACATGTCCAACCATAGGTAACCACTATGGAAGCATGAAAAAATGAGCTTAATGCACACGTTAACGTCCTGGTGTCTTCCAAAGTGTGGTAACTTCATCACATTAAGGATCGTGGACCTCACGATGTCCATCGTCCATGGCTGGGGGATTATCTTCAACTTCTTCCTTGTTGTCTTGTTCAAATACTTATGTGGTGTGAGTATGCCATAGTTCTTGTAGTCTCCCAAGTTATAGTTGTTGATATTCAATGTCAGAATATTCTCCAACTGTGGTTTGACTACTCATATCCCCTTTGGGAGGTATGCAGTAATCAATGTGTAGTCGAAGTCCCACAGGATGCTGTCACAACTCTCCGTGCCAGCCAAAGGTGGGATGTAGTCGGGCAGGATTGATGGGATGAGCTTTTCATTTTCCAAGTCATCAAAATTCTTGTTTCGTTTCTCTGTCAGAGTTTAGGAGGGCCCAGATTGATGTTTGGTCGATGGTGATTCTTGCACTCCTCTTGTCGACAAATCTTGAAATCCTACGAACATGGCCTTCTCATCCATGATGTTTGTGAGGATCTCTTCAACGGATTTCTCTACTACGCTCAGGTCAATCAACCTACATGCTCGAGATATACTATCTCGGGTCGGTGAACAAACACTCAATGAAACAGAACGGATGGTGAAGTCTCAATAATCATGGAACAATAATAGTCAGCTCTCTGTGGCCTCAAATAATCACTGTTTGCAAAAGTGTCCATAGTAAGACGTTCGACGGGTTAAATATATAACATCATAACAGTTCCCTACAATGGGTAGGAATGCCTCACTCAATGCATTTCCATTCATTATGGTGTGGTCTCAATGGTCCAATGGTGACGACTTCGACAATAACTGTGTTTCTAGCCATTCTGGAGCATCAGTCTAATGGTTGGGACACCTCCAACGGTCATATTGCTCTGCCATGGCGAAGTGCCAATCTGCATTGTTCTGATATTTCAGTGAGGTTCAAGTTTTCCAAACTCTCCTTCTACAAAGTCCTTTCAAGTTTCTGGAACCTCCTGCAATTTTTCTAGCTTTGCTTTCTTCTTACTGAGCTTTATATCTTTCTTTCCTTTGATCTACATCTCTGTATTCCTTTTTCCATTCTTGTTCTTATATGTACTTAACATAGTAACTTTTCACTATTGAGGGTCTTTCATAGGGTTCGAAGCCAATACTTCTTCTCTTTCTTGAGTAGGTGCTCTACTCTCCTGTATTGATAAGTTCTCTAAGTCTTCTTATGTTCGATCAACTTCGACGGCTAGGTCTTTGGTCCTTAGTTGCCTTGACTTGTCCTCTTGTTCTTCTATTAAGCGCGCTATTTTCCTAGCCATAAAATCCCTTAATTATTTCTTTTTATGTTCTGTGACTTCCTCTTCTTCTTTCCTTCGGATCTGATCTCTCTCAATCCAAGCCTTTCCTAGTAAAAGTGCAAAGGGGGCACTATTCTCAATAAAATTGATGACCTCAAATTCTTATTTTTTTGATGCTCCATGAGCAATCATAGGTACATGGGAAAGTCTTCCACATAGGGTTATCAATTTTCCTTTAAACAATCCTATTCCTCCCAATGAAGGAACCATAGCAGGCTTTCCCAAAATTTCCCAAGTACTTTCTGTCATGAAATTCACCTGTGTTTCTATATCCAATACACAGTCTACGATGAAGTCTCCTATTCTTGTTTCTATGCACTCTTTTTCTTTTAAAGTTTATGATAAACTGATATCTCCATGGTCATTCAATGTTTCTTTTATCTGCAATAATATGGCCTCTGATTCTTTCTGGTTCTTTAGCATATTCTGAGTCTTTCGACCTTCCTCTTGGTTTTCTTGTCTCGTGTTCATCTTATCAACCTTATCAATCATTTTAGGGAAATCCAAAACTTGATGTACAGTAGCCTTACAAAAAATGCAAATATGACCTCTACTAGGGCATTCCTTGGAAAGAGGTCCCAGTCTTCTACAACTATAAAAAAGAGTCAATATTCTCCTTCACTTGAACGATCCCCAACTTTTCCTGTACTGCGGGCTGGGATCACAGTGATGGACCTGCAAAAAATTCTTTCTAGGGTCCTGCATCCACTTGTTAGTCCAACAATTATGTATATGCATAGGGATAACATATATTTCATTAGTTCTATCATATCTATTCATATCATATCTTCTTTCTTCAAGTTGTGCCCTAGTTTTCAGACTAGGACCAAGTCTATCAAACATACCTAGATCCATTCTTTCGAAACAAAATTTTTCACTTATCTTACCTTTTTCAGAGCACAAATCTTTAATATCTTACATCTTTTCTTCAGATCAAACTTCTCTTCTTAGTATAGAGCTTCACAAGTCAAGTAGAATACTGCGCACTAGGGCAATGGATCTACGCACAAAGATTTTTTTTCTTCATTTCCCAGCAATCATAGTTTCATGTCCTGACAACAGAACTATTTTTTGGCATAGGGGAAGACCCGGGGTTCAACGCTTCAACAACGCACCAACAAAACCCTAACTACCGGCCCTTTCAGCAACACCTACAAAGTAGATGAAGTCTCACCTGAGGTAGAAGTAGGGGCGGTTGCAGGACTCAAGTCTCTACAACCTAGCTGGGACACAGATCTGTGATCACAATACTTAACAGAGCACTTAGGATTTAACATTCATTAGTTTTTAACCCTTTATTCACATCACAGGTAAATCCCTAATTATAGAGAAACAAAGTATTCAGCAAGATCTAACACATCCAAGCACTTAGCACATAGAAATAGATCAGATATAGCATTCATTCACATCACTAAGCACTGAGCTACTATAACATATGCATCTAACATACATAAAGATAACAACACTAAGCATAAATCACATCAATCACACAAAGAAACCATAACACAAAATATATGCGGTTCACCCCCAGCGTGGGGCTACATCCACCAACTCTTCATCTTCTTTATTATCTTCTATCAATCTTGTTACATGCACAGAGCATCAAAAACAACTCCGCATAGGACAGGAGATTTGCGCACACTTTTCCAGATCCTCCTTTCCCAATCTTGGCACAACACAGAGCCTCCTTATAGTCACTTGCACTCAGCTCTACAAGTTCTCAACACACAGTATGCATAAAGAATTCACAACTATTCACACTTAGCACAATACAACAATTAGCACCGCATCTCCCCCTACTTACATCACCTATATTTCTATTTATACTTTGCAAAATGGGCATAAAAATGGGTAAAACCCATGGGCTGACATCCCATACCCATTATATAAACCGAAAACCCAAAATGTCCTCAAAAGGTGGTGAGATCATATGATCTCGTCTTCGCCTGGCACTCTGTCTTCGACCAGCCTATTGAAGTCCCAAAATCGGTTAAACATGACCAACATTTCCAAAAAACCTGGTCAAGGGCCAACATGATCCATGAAACGTTGATCCATAATGGAGGTAAATGGGTGTTCAAGAGAACATAAATGAGAATAATTGGAAATATGACCAACTACCACCATCATGACTAACTTATTGCTTGATTTAGGTAAGCCAACAATGAAATCCATAGATATATCCCTCCAAATAGAGGGTGGAATTGGAAGTGGTTGTATTGTTCTAGGGGATTTGACTATTTCTCCCTTGCTGCATTGAAAATCATTACATTCTGCCACAAAAGTGTGAATGTCCTATTTCATACCATCCTAAAAAAAAGAATCTTTGACCCAGTCATAGGTTTTGGTAAACCCCGAGTGCCTAGATGTGGGTGTAGCATGAAGCTCATAAAGCACCGTGGATTTAAGTTGATATTGTTTACTTAAATATAGATGACCTTTGTAGTGAAGCTCATCATTGTGCTAAGATTACCCTAGGTAAACTAGAGAATTGTATTGCAATTGTTGGATTGGACTTGAAATTTTTGGATCTTGCAATTATTCCTAGCAAACATCTTGGAGCTAATCTGGTGCAATGAAGGAGAAGGAAAAAAATCACCCTTCATATTCATATTTTCTTGAAGGAGCATCACCAACCACATTGTCTTTTACTTTCTTGTAAATGATCTCATAATCATATCCAAATAGCTTAGTCACCTATTTTTGTTGCTCTGGGGATGAAGGACGTTCCTCCAGAAAATACTTGAGGCTCTGATGATTTGTCTTAATTTGATAGCATTGACCCAATAGATAAGAGCGCCATAGATCCATTGCATATAGGATAGCCAACATTTCATTTTCATAGATTGATTGGACCAAATGTCGCTCTGACAGTTTTTTGTTGGTAAAGGCCAAAGGTCGACCATATTGCATAAGGAATTCTCCAATTCCTCTCTTGGAAGCATCACATTCTGGGACAAAGGTCTTTGCGAAGTCAGGAAGGGTCAGGACAGGACTGGTACACATAGTCACCTTCAATGCTTGAAAGGAATGATCAGTTGTGGGAGTCCAAGTGAAATAATTCTTTTTAAGGAGAGCAATGAGAGGCACCTCAATATTTCCATAATTATTAACAAACTTGTGATAATATCCCGTTAAACCCAAAAAAACATGCAAGATTTTGAGAGTCTTAGGGTGAGGCCAATACTGCATAGCTTCAATCTTCTTAGGGTCCACCCTGACACCTACCTTCCCAACAATATGACCCAAGTACTCGACTTTCGAGGATCCAAAAGAACATTTATATTGTTTGAGGAAAATTTGGTGTTGAGAGAGTAGATGAAGAACCCAATCCACATGAGAAAGATGGGCTATCTAGGTTTTACTATAGATGAAAATATCATCAAATAAAATTAATACAAAATGATAGAGAAACGGGAAGAATACATGATTCATGAGGCTTTGTAAAGTGGAGGGGGCATTACACAAGCCAAAGGGAATGATCAAGAACTCATAGTTTCCCTCGTGTGTTCAAAATGAAATATTAGGAATTTTTTCCTATTTCACATGTATATGGTGGTAGCCAGAATGAAGATCAAGTTTAGTAAAGAACAGGACACCACTTAATTCATCCGAGAGATCATCAATGACAGGAATGAGAAATTTTTCTTTGATGGTGAGTTTGTTGAGGGAAAGAAAGTCAGGACACATGCACCAAGAACCTTCTTTCTTAAGTACAATGACCACAAGAGAATAATAGGGGCTAGTACTAGGACAAATAATGTCTGTGATGAGAAATTCTTGAACAATTTTCTCAATTTCATTTTTCTGGAAAAGGGATGACGATAGGGATGAAAATTGGGAGGAAGGATACCGGGGATGAGGGGAATGGAATGATAATGAACACCACGGGAAGGAGGAAGTCCATGGGGAGTGTAAAAAATATCTTGATGTTTGGATAGGATGGATTGGAGATCAAGAGGCTTAGAGGGTGTCTCAGTGGCATGAATGGAATGGAGTTTTGCAATAATGTTGGAATGACATTTTTTGAGGATTTTTTCCATGCGATGGGAACTGAKGATCTCAGGGGAACCTACTATGATGCCTTGARACTTATATTGTTGTCCCTCATGATTGAATCCAAGAGAATGGGGCCTAAATACCTTATCCATTTGACATCCAACACAATGTCACRACCACTGATTTGAAATAGGGGGCTAACTTKTTTTTCTATGCAAKCACCCTCTACTCCATTAAAATAAACTTTCCAGGACCTTGCTCAATGTCTTAGTTATGCAAGAGGTTTTATGTGTCAAGTTCATGCTTCTTTTAAATGTTTATGTGTGAGGTCTTTGTAAGGTTAAATATGTGTTTTAAATAAATACACAACAAACATATCTTGCAGCAAATATAACTAGCAAACTCACAACAATAACAACATGATAAAGGAGTTCACCCCCAACTGGGCTACATCTCCTTGAGCCTCCATCAATGGACTAGGCTCTCTGGGATTAGTTTGTCAAATATTCTTTTACAAAATGATGCTCAACTCCAATGGATTTACTGATTGTACCATTGGGTTTATAATACATAAAAACCCCAAAAATGACTAATAGAACTCTGAAAACGGACCATGGCTCATCCGGACATGACCTCTTCTACTGGTGGCCTTGAGCTTCCTTGAGATTCATTGTGGAAAAAACACCTGTAAAAGTCCTCAAAAGCCTCTAAAACCTATCCCAATGTGTTCAGAGCATAACAATTAGTAAAAAATGACTATTCAGTCACAAAAAACTAACTTGGGCTCATCTGACCATGGCCTCCATCAATGGGGGCCCTAAGCTCCCTGGAGCTCCCTGAAACTTCAAGGTAGAAAAACCTGCAAAAGAAGTCTCCAAATTCCTTTGAAAACTATGCCAATGGATTCAAAACATCCAAAAATCCCTAGTTGGGCTTTTTCAGCACCTCATTTGGCCAAAAAATGAAGAAGATAGGCCTCCTGCCATTTTCCTCCTTCAAGCTTGTTGTCTCTGGTTCGCCAAAACACACCTTTTGTGTGAGTAACCTGGCCTCTGGGCATTTTTCGTGCCTAAACCCAGCACGCGTGTCATTCCCGTGAAATGCACAAAATTGTAGAACAGTTAGGGAACCTAGCCCCCAAACCGCGGAGGTGTTGGATGCATGGGGGGCCATGTGGCCAAGTCCTAGCACAAAGATAGGCACCTTTTTCATGTTTAACGTGATTGTGACATGTGGCGGGGCATGTGGTTTAACCATTTGAAACATTCTTGTGCACAAAATCTATGTGGCAAAGGGTCACATGGTAGGGGTCACAAGCAACAAATGGTGGCGCACCGGTTGGGCGGCCTTTGCCAAAGCGTTTTCCAAAGGGGGAGGTCCGGGGTTCCATCCCCACGGACTCAATAAGTTTTTAACACAACCAACCTTTACCATGGTGCCATGTGGCACCACTCCATTTTCCAATTAAATGCCACTTGTCGAAACATGATTCATCCACATCTGCCAACTGCCAACTCAGCACTGACATGTCATCTCTTTCCATGTCACCTCTACCACATCAACATCGTCGTGTGTCAGGTCATACACCTGCCACGTCATCATGTACGGACTATACAATCAACAATTTTTTTGCCTGTTTGGCAAATCGAACAAATCATGATATCTCACTCATCTTATGTCTATTTGACCCCATTTGAAGTGTGTTGGGTTCGTGATGACGAGGGCTATGCACCCATTCATTTTGAGGTGATTCCGAATACTTTCATTTTTGGTCTAAATTTTGACCCCTGGTCCAGATTCTGATCAACCACCCATTTCGATAGTAAACATATGATATTTCATGTGGTACTAACCAATTTGGAGACAAATTTTCACAATGCCCCCCACATTTCATGGACCCTCTATTGGCAATCACGATTTGAAAGTTGATGACATCTCAGATATAGAAATCAGTTTCTTGAGCAATGTGACAATGAATAAAATTATGGGTGCTTCCACTATCAACGAGGATGATGACCTTTCGATGCTTAATGTAACCAATTAGCTTGAGGCTTTGGGGAGTACATAATCTAGTTAGAGCATTCATAGAAACGATCGATTCAAATTCTAGAGGGTCGGAAGGTGGATTCATGTTAGTGGGTTAAGGTAACTCGGCCATACGGGGAGCATCGACATCTTCTTCAAAAACATCCTTAGAGATGGCCATAAAAATATTTGGTTCCTTACACTTGTTCCTAGGAAATATTTGGCATCACAATTATAACAAAGGCCCTTGAGTTGGTGTTCAGGGGACATTTATGCCTGGTCAATTTTTGGATCTTTAGTGGAGTGGAAGGAGGAGTGGGATTTTTAATCTTCCACCCAACTCTATGGGAGATCCATGAGGATGTGGGAATGAATATCATCCTTGAGGCCACTGATAAATAATTCTTGGAAAAAAGAATCACAGATGCCCTTTGTGCGGAAACCCAATCACTCAAAAGAAGCTATAGAGTCTTCCACTTTTCTAGAATATTTCATCTTTGTCAAATAGCCTAAATGGTCGGTGTCAGTGTTAAAGTGTTCATAAATTTCTGCTACAAAATGTGTCCAAGACACATACCCTTGGCGGGTATTTTTTCTTCATTGCAAACATTCCAGATCTAGATGGAGAACACCATACTGAGTTTGACCAGCTCATGAGTAATGTCGTGCAAAGATAAATAGTGTTCCATTTGAGTGACCCATTTTGTGGTATCAAAGCCATCATATTTTTTCATCTCCATGTGAGGGGGATGTAGGTCCTGTTGAAGGTGGTGGGGAGGAAAAGAGGTGGAATGGGAGGATTCCATACCTTCAGGGTTATAAGCTGTGGAGGAAGAGAAAGGATTTGGGGTGGGCTTAAACAAGGTGGTCAAATTGTTCACTACATCCTGGAATTGCTGACACATGGTTGTCAATTGAGTGATGGATATGGGAAGTGATTCGAGTAGATGAATATGGGAGTTGAGTTTACCAATACTATAAGTAAAGGAAGAAATATCAATCTAGGTTTGGTCATAATCTTTGTTCAAGGTGGTGAGACATTGTTCCCAATATTCACTGCGAGTGTGAGCCATAAGAATGGGACAAGGGGAAAGTGGGACCACATAGAAATGGGTTACTGGTGAATGGTACCACTACAATCAATGCAAAGAGATGAATTCAATGAGATAGATTCCAAATAGGGGTGTTGAGAAGGGATCGAGTCCACGCAGATTTTTTTTTGTTTGAAAAATGATATGTATGACTATGATCAAGGAAAAGAGAGGAATCCAATGGGATATGTCTCAAATAATGGTGCTAGCAGGATCCAGACTTTTTTTTTAATCCTCTAGAGTTATACTTTGATATGAATAATACTGCAGTGATGAAATGGTCAAATGCTTAACAGGAAGAAATGTGTAGGAATTTCACAACTAGAATGCAGGAGATACCACTGCATGACAATAGATCTTGCATGTTCTGTTTTTGTTTCCATTCCAAGGGTTAGGGTATTCAAGGTTTCTACGGACAAGTGATTTCCATGTGCTATAGCTCTCTGATATACATGTGGGGTCCAATAGTAGTACTTGGCCCAATATCTCAAGGAACCAACTAAGGAGGATAGATTGTGCCCTTAGCCATACTACCCAACTACCTAGGTACTAGAGAGTATTTTCCAGAGTGTTGTTCTCGGTGGCACTATATCAGTCATGAGGATAATTACTTTATCTACGTAGGGCTTCTGGATATCTAGGTCAATCCATATATAGGTTTTGTTTTATGTGATACCACTCGAAGGGGTACCAACAGGGGTTCCAAGGGTGGAAAACAATGTGTGCTTAAGTACCACTTGTAGTTCTTGTGTGTATGCTTCCTCGACAATAGATTTATGCATCGAATGACATATATCTATAGCTTTAAGATGCTGAAATACTTCTCTACCCTTAAACAAATAACCCACAATTTTCTACCAAGGAAAGTGCTTTGATACCACTTGTAAGGTACCAAATCTATTATAATAGCCAAAAATATAAATATTATAGAGAATAACAGTGGAACAACATAACAGATGAAACCGCAACACTAGAATAATACCTTTATTGATAGGAAACAATGTTCACTTACCTCTTCGAGGGGGAAACCTCTAGTAGAGAAGCGCTCTATTACAATATTTCCCAAGAAAAAAACTATCCATTCCCTCAACTCCTATTTATATTAAATCTATCTACCAAAAGACCAATCTAGAGGAATATCTTCTAGAAGCGGACGCTTCTATTAAGTCTTCTTACATTTTACTTACTCTTCCTTATTACTAGGCCTTATTAATATTGGCCTTTATTACATGGAAAGTATATTATTCTACCTATGTGAGGGGTTAGGGAGGTTAGGTTCCTAACAGTTGTATGGTATAAATATTGTGTTCATGTATTGGGTTTGTATAGCAAGTTGTAAGGTTGTATTGTGATAGTGAAAGTGCAATCTTTAATTTTTGGAAAAGAACCTTGCTTATCATTCTAAGACAAGACATATCTATGTTCAGTATCACTTTGTGAGAGACATGGTTGAAGAAAATAAGCTATTGTTGGTGAAGGTGGACACTTTGAAGAATGTTGCAGATTCATTGACAAAGTCTGTGAGCACTAAGAAGAGTTATTTGTGTAGAGAAACAATGGGCATTGTTTCCTTGGATTATTGATCGTATAATCTTTGAGGGGGGGCTATATGCAAATAAAAAAACAAGTGGTCAATGGATTAGGGCTTAGGATATTGTAGGATCCTATATATTTTGTTGTAACGGTGAAGTTAATAAAAATGAGAGTCAAAAGTGCATCTCTAAACATTTGTTTGTTTTCCTGATTAAGGGTTTCCGGGGTAAATTTCTAAGTACTATGTGTGAATGTCATTGTTTTCTTTATGTTTTATAAAGAGTCTATGTTTTTGATACTATAATCTAAAGGTTTAAAACCTACTCAAAATATGGCTTAGATCCCTAGTGGAGTCACCAATCTATTGTGTAAAATCAACAACAAGGTTTAACAAATCATATATATCTAGTGGTTGTTCTACATAACAAACAAAAATAGAAAACAAAGCTAGAAACTCTAACTTCTATGAAGGATTTCTTAGAGAAACTAGACTCCTTAGCCTCCTCCTTGGGATGGTTCTTGTTGTTTCCCAAGTGTTTATCTTGGCTCCTCTCTATATGGTTGAAAGTGATAATGGTTATGGCCAAAATATGTCATGAAACACAACAGGTGATATGGATCTAGAGAAATTTCAAAAGCACTTCGTTACTTTCAATGAGTGATCTTCTAGAAAATGGAGGTGACCTCTTGAATTTATAATAAAAATAATGGTTATGATTGACATGGTCATGGTAATAAAATATCATTATTTGACTATATCAATTTTAACCGTTACTTTTAGGGTTTTGGTATTTTGTTTTTGTTTATTTTTATTTTTTTTGTTTAATTTTAAGAGGAAAAAGTCATAATTTTTTTTTATGACTTTAGGAAATAAAAATATCTTTACGAAAAATAGTTCCTTAAGTTATAATAGTGGAAAATTATGTAAAAGTGGGTTTATACATATGATACCCATACTATGAATGATGTGTTTTCGTAAACCTAGCATTTTGTTCAAGGTGATTGACTTTTGGTTGATAACAAAAGGTTAAGAATCAATGAAGGTATCTCAAGACAAGAGGAATATGATGACTTTCTATGGATTGAAAGTGTTCAACATTTGTTATATATAACCAAAAACATACATGTGTTTTCAAATTTTACAATATTGTATATTTTGGTTTTTTTCCCTTTAGTATGTCGAAGTTATCAAACTATTGTAATGGTTACTATTGAAATGAAATGTTATTATTTAATTCATTTACATTTTCTTATCTCGATTATCCTTTGATATAATATTTAAATTCATAACATGTACATTCATGATCTGCGTATTATTATGAATATCAATTATTCTTATTTTGATCTAAGAATTCGTGTGTTGAAGTGAAACACAACACATTATTACAATTATTAAATCATAAAACATTAAATTAAGAACTTATTAATAAGTCAATAGTTAATTTAATATTTTAATCATTAAATTATTAATCACTTTGTTGATGGATAGTAATTAAAAATTAATATTAAATACACATTAAATCATTGTGCTCCATTTGTTATAAAGTCTCCTTATTATCAACTGAGTGCATTGGTTCTCTAATGCAGGTCCCCCGTTTATTCTATCAAATAGCTATAGAACTGATGCTTATGCATATGATGTGCACTAGGGCTTTGAGATATTTATAGCACTTGTGTTTTTGACATTTTATTGCACTAGTTCTCTAGCTTGACCTAGGAGCATTATGCTTCAATATACTAAACAAGATCATTGCTCTAACATGGCATCAAAGCATTAGTGTTTTAATATATGGTGGATGCACTTAAGATACATCATAGAACATGTTGGCATAGGGGAAGACCCAGGGTTCAACTTCAAGAGAGCACCAACAAGCCCTAACTACTGGCCCTTTCAACAACACCTGCGAAGTAGATGCAGTCTCACCTGAAGTAGCTATGAGGGGGTTGCAGGACAGAGATGTCTACAACCAAGGGAAATATCAAGTGGATCTAATACATAACAATACAATATGCATAAATCACTTATCAACTTAGATCTATTCTTCACTTCTACTTATCATATCTACAACAGTAATGAAATCACAGTATATCAATGACAGAGATAAAATACCAATCACACACAACAAAAAATATACAGGGTTCATCCTCTCTCTAGGGCTACATCCACAGAACTATGCTATAATATATTAAGGTAAAGCATACATATCTTGTCTGGGCTCTTAGCTAGTAGATCTTCTTTCTTCTGCTCTCTTTCTCTCCCCTCCCTACGCACCCAGCTGCAGGGTTGATCTTCGCACCCAGTTGAAGATATTATAATACCAGAAGTCTCTCGTACTCAACACTTATTTCTCACACACTACTACTCGCTTGATCACACAATGACAAAGACAACAACAATAATCATAACACCAACCCATCCCAAGTCCTTTAGACCTCTATTTATAAATTACGATAGCTCACTGACATCCTTAGGCTGAAACCTAGGTGTCCAAAACCCTAGATACCAAAACCCTAGATGTCTAAAAGCCTAGGTCAACTTGACCCGTATTTTCAGGTCTTCGCCAGCTTGTCTTTCCTTCCTTCTCATGCAGTTCTCCAAAGCATCCAATGTTGGATTTTCCCGCTTGTGGAGTTGTCCATGATCCTTATTTCGTTCTTATTCATCATCCCCAATCTCCTCATCCAACGGATTACTTCACACCATATTTTCTTCTCTTTTGCTCACTTCGACCCAGTAACACTCACTGCATCTTACATGAAGTTCACATTCTCCCTTTTCTTCCTTGATATTCTCATACTTCCATAACCAAGGGCCAACATTCACCCAAAACTCACCTGTGACTCTTACCACGACACTTTAGATCTTATCTTCATGTTTTACCTCGATTTCGGACTGTGCAGTGCAACCTCTACTTTATGCTCAATGTTTTCAGCTTGGTCAGCTTCAAAAAATTCTAGAAATTATAATATTCTTCCATTAGATTCAAAATTATAGTCATAATAAAATAGAGTCTTTGTAGATTGTTGCAGTATATTTCGTTTCTTAAAAACATAATTTTAATTATAGATATATTGTTGTAGAAAAAATTTACTCATTATCATTCCTTTCATGTTTAAGGAACATACTGTTAAACAATTGTCAAATTGACATATCAAATCGTGATAAAAAATATTCGAAAAATAGTCATTGGAAAGCTAACAAAATTCTTCACAAGTTTTGTTTTTACTGTAAAGTGAAATTCTAAATAAAAAAAATACTTGTGTATGCTGGAAGTTGAAGAAATTGTGAAAATACAATTTTTTTTCTCATAAAACAAGAAAAAGTGTAACCCATCTTCATGATTTTACCCACCTGCATTAACGAGTTTCTGGACCATTTTCTCAATTTCATTTTTTGTGAAAAGGGGTGGCAATATGGACAGATATTAGGAGGAAGGCTTACGAGTAAAAGGGGAATGGAATGATCATGAACACCGCGGGAAGGAGGGAGTCCTTGGGGAGTAGAAAATACCATTTGATGTTTAGAAAGGAGGGCTTGGAGGTCCTGCGACACCGGGGGTGTCTATGTTGCTTGTATGGCAATGACACCAAAATGACCTTTTTTGAGCATCTTTTCCATGCGATGGGAACTAATGACCTCAGGTGAACCAGTAGTTTTGCCTTGGAATTTATATTGGTGGCCTTCCTGGTCGAATTGCATGGTTAATTCCTTAAAATCCATGAGAATGGGACCCAAAGTCCTTAGCCAATCTACACCCAACACAATGTCACAACCACCCATGTCGATAGCAAACATATGGGATTTTAGGTGGTAGTCACCGATTTGGAGATGCACATTTTCATAGCACCCTCCACATTTCATGGAACCACCATTGGAAATCATGATTTGGAAATTGTTGATGGCATGGATGTAGCAATGAGTTTCTTAGGCAATGTGGCGATTAATAAAATTATGGGTGCTTCCACTATCAACCAGAATGATGACCTTCTGATACTTGATGTAATTGATTAACTTGAGGGTTTGGGGGGTCCAGAAGCTAGTGAGATCATTGAGGGAAATGATCGGTTCCACTTCAGGAGGGGTTATGTCAGTGATTTCAGGTGACTCAGAAATAAGGGGAGTTTCAACATCCTCTTCTGAAATATCCTCAGATATGGCCATAAAAATATTTTGTTCCTTACACTTGTGGCTCGGGAAATATTTGTCATCACAATTATAACAAAGGCCTTTGAGTTGGCATTCAGCCATTTCATCCCTGGTCAATTTTTGGATCTTTAATAGGGCGGAGGGAGTAGTGGGATTTATGGGTTTAAGGCAAGGGATAAAGGAGGGTTTACATTTTTGAGAGGATACAACCTGTTGTGCTTCTTTATCCTTTTTAGTAGCCTCCACCCAGCATGAAGGTCGAGCCATGAGGACATGGGCCCGAATCTCATCCTTGAGGCCACTAATAAAACCCTCTCAAAAGAAAGCATCAGTCATGCCCTTTGTTCAAAAAGCCAGGCACTCAAAGGCAGCTATGAAGTCTTCTATTGTTCATGATTGTTTCAACTTTGTTAAATGGCCCAAATGGTTGGTGTCAGTGTCAAAGTGTTCATAAAGCTCAGTCACAAATTGGGTCCAATCCATATACCCTTGACAGGAAGTTTTTCTCCATTGCCACCATTGCCAACGTTCTTGATCTAGATGGAGAACACCATACCAGAGTTTGGCCAAGTCATCTGTAATGTCATATAAAGAGAAATAATGTTCCATTTGGGTTACCCAACCAGTGGGGTCCGAGCCATCAAATTTGGTCACATACACCTACAGAAGGCGTAGGTCACATTGAAAGTGATGGTGCTGAAAGGTATGGGAATGGGAGGAATGTTCACCTTCAGTCTTTGGAGGTGCATCAAAGAAAGGGTCATCTGTAGGGATCTTTAGTTTGGTATAGAGTGATGCAAAGAGAGATTCAAGCTGAGTGGTCAGTTCTTGTTTGAATTTCTCCATTGAGGACTACATGGTTGTATTCATGGTTGTGTTGATGGATGTATCGATGGAGGAAACAGTGGCACTAAGTTGTTTCACTTCTTTTTGGGTCTCGAGTAGACCAGATTGCAAGGTGTTGAAGCAAGCTTCCAGGTCTTGACTATGGGTATGGGCCATGAGGATGGGTGAACTGAAAAGGGGTGGGTGGGGTCAAAAAAAATTCCGAAAAATGATATGGAAGAATGTGATAAGGGCGAAGAGATGAATCCAATGGAATAGGTCTCAAATAATGGTGAAAATTTTTCCAGACTTTTTTTTTTTTTTTTTTTACACCTGCAGAGTTATACTCCGGTCTGAATAATACTACAGCGATGAAATCCCCAAATTCTTAACCAGTAAGAAAAGTGTAGTGATTTGGCAACCCGAACACAGTTGTGCGGCAATAGATCTTGTCTGTTTTAATTTGTTTATGTTTATGTCCCCTAAGGGTTAGGTATTCAAGGGTTCTACAGATAAGGGTTTGGCGTGTGCTATAGCTCTCTGATATACATGTGGGGTCCAACAATAGTACTCGACCCAATATCTCAGAGCACTAACTAAGGAGGATAGACTATACCCTTAGCCGTACTACCCGACTACCCAGGTACTAGAGAGTATCTTCTCGAGTGTTTTTCTCGATGGCACTATAGCAATCAGGTGGTTGATCAGTTTATCTAAAGAGGGCTTCAGAAAATCTAGGCCGATTCCATACACATGTGTTGTCTAATGCACTACCACTCGAAGAGGTACCAATAGGGGTTACAAGGGTGGCCAACAGATGTGCGCTTAAGAACCACTTGTATTTCCTGAGTGTATGAATCCCTCAACCGCGGGTTTATGTGCATAACGACAGATCTTTGTGGCTTAAAGACGTCGGAATACGTCTCTTCCCTGAAAAAAAAATTCCCACAATTTCTACCAAGGAAAGTGCTTTGATACCACTTGTAATATACAAGATATAAAAAGTATGCAAAACAGAAATAAAATGCTAGAAATAGCATAATAACAGTAATATAACCAGCATAATCTCCACAATAACACAGAAATGATATAAGAACAACAATAGAAATAGCACTTTGATTCAGAAAGCAATGTTCACGAGCCTCTTCGAGGGGGCAACCTCTAGTCGAGCAACACTTTGTTACAATAATCTCCAAGCTAGGGTTTTCATACCCTCGACCCTTATTTATACTAAATATGTCTATCAATAGAAGCATCTAGAGGAAGATCCTTCTAGAAGCGAAAGCTTCTATTAGGTCTTCTTACATCTGCCTTATTCTATTTTATTGAAAGGCCTTATTAATATTGACCTTTATTACATCCGAATATATTGCTCTACCTATGTACAAGTTAGGACCCTAACAGTTTGAGATCAATTTACAAAGAGACATTTGATCATCGACCATATTTCRCCTTGGCCTAGTGATCAACAACTACCTAGAGTGTACGAGGTGTTTCAATTTTGGGGTTATAGCCACATGATACARCCCTTCAATATTCATGGAGAAAATCTAGGCCTCTTTATTGTTGAAAATGTACATGTGGGATCTAAACATAGAAAAAAWTCACAACAAACCACTAGGAGATTAATGTCACATTATGGTTCATCATATTACAGTGGTGAATGGAGAATGCTAGCAAAATATAATCTTAGCATGTCAGCATATGGTCTAAATTTGAATATGTATACACACCATCTCCAATTGGAAAGTGGAAAAGAAATGAATATATTCCATCTTATGTATATTGATGGATGTGCATAAAAACACAAAAATATTGCAAGATTTATAAATAGTAGTAAGGGAAGGGACCCTACTATAAGACTGAATTGTCAATTTGTTGAGGTTATAAATGATAAAGATGGAGATATGGAAAGAGAGGTTGATATATTGATAATGGTTGAGGCTGTTATGGACCTTATCACTGGGGATGAGTTATTGATTGATTACCCCTTTTTAAAACGCACTCCTACACGGAAGAAAAGGGAAGAACAAGTCTCCCGAAGGATGTTCTTAAGGGAATAAAACCAAAGAATAATTAATGAGTGTGGATTTATGTTTTATAAACTGTGTTATCAAAATTGTGTTTTATTCAAATCATTATATAAATAAAGCATTCTATAAAATATTTTCCCATTATTAAATCGATGTATATATGTTCATACCTCTTATATTTTAATTTGTTAAGCCATATTTGATTATATTTCTTTGAAATTAATACATTTGTGATTCATCCAATTGTTTCCAAACATTAAATAATGGTTGTGTTTGTTGATAGGTAGAAGATGATGATGAAATAATGGATACTAATACCCAAGATCCAACTGGCATATTATTATTTGAATGGGATGATCCAAACCATACCAAGGCGAAAAGAGCATATTTAAAGAGAATTCTACCACCTGAGAAATTTGAACAGCTGATGAGATTAGCATACATTGGTGACATGCCACCTAGCCTTACTGATGATGATCATGAAAATTAAATTGCACTTCATGAAGAAGGATTGAATGAAATGCTTACATGTTTATTTGGGGATGGAAACAATGATCATATGGATGACAGTAACGATGACAGTAGGGGTAATGACCAACAATGTAATGTTTATGATAAAAACCTGAAATACTTCATCAAGCAAGAAGTAAAGACACCCGTGTTCAAATTGGGTGCAAGAAGAACCTCAAAATTGGCATGCACATTAATATTAATAGAAATCAAGTCATTATTTGTTTGGTCACACAAAGGATTCACCAACCTACTGAAGTGATTTGAAATCTATTTCTTACAATGCCTTGTCAATTAGTGTACGTAATTCATTTATGAATATTCCTAATATAGATTGACATATCAAACATGTTCATCATAAGTCAAACATTCAATTGATCTAATATTTGGAAATCTGATAGGGCACTAAAAACCAAAATATGTCTTGAAGAGAATGTGTTGCCATCAACTTGCAGAGAGGCGCGTCAGTTGTTGGTTGAGTTTGGGATTGAATATAAGAAAAATTATTCATGTAAAAATGATTTCATTTTATATAGAGATGAATATCAATACAAGGTAGAATTCCTTGTATGCAAAGAGAAGAGATATTGTACATATGTACAAGGTCCTACAGTTCCAAAAAAGGTTATGCCAATTATACCTAGACTTCAACGAATGTTTCTTTGCAAGTCACTTGCACAATTGATGGAATGGCATGAAAAGTGTTATCACTAAGAGTCACCCTCATATTGAAGGAGGATAATCCAAGTACCCATCAAAATGGTTTGTAGAAGAAGGTTTATGATTGGAGGTCAAATGGACAAAGCTCGGCATAAGAATGTTCTAACACAGAAAATTGGGCTAGCAATGCATAAGCAAATGAGTCTCTCATTAACTTCAGTTAGTGGTTTAAGGATAAAGGTGAGAAGAAGGAAGACTTAGTGAGGGAAGTGGTCAAGTCTACCATAAGCATCTGGCCTTCAAGCATCTTGGTGAAGAGAAACTCAGGTGCAACAACACTCTTGAACATAAGTTTAAATACCGAAACATATCATAGCAGCATTATAATCAAACTTCCATTACAATACAACCACAACATATCGTCTGGATCATCCATGAATGCATATTTCAGCACAAGAGGAAACAAGATAAATAAATAAAATGACTTCTATTAATGAGAAAGTCTCAGGTCTCATACATAACCAGAGAACAACTCTGCTATCAAACTATTACAAAATAAGGAGCTCTTCTCCACCATCAACCTTAACATATTCTTCAACTGATGTGTTTATACCCAAAACAATGGACAACCGCTAGGAGCACAAGCTGGCCATCATGTCCAAATCTTTTCCATCTATGTCTCCCCGTTGTCTGTGCTTGCATGTATCCAATTTTCACGTATTTTATCCCTTCCTGGAAGGTCCTTCAACTGTCTTATTCGTTCTGTCAAAAGAAAACCCAGATCAACATGGGCCTACAGGAAAACTACCCCCCATGGTACATTGAGCTGATAGTATTTTGTCTCCATGGCCAGACCCTCCATGATTTCTATTTATGGAGTGAATCGAAGTTTCAAATACCAGTTCCTTCTTTCATTAACTAATTTCTCCTAAGGATCAGGACGAGGCTCAATGCCTAGGGGGTTGCTACATGTTGCTCTTGGATTTGACATTGAATAAGCAAGTGATTTTGGGGCCGTCAAAGGTTGTTTGGATCCACAATGCTTTTGAACCCGCAATTCACCACCTTCTGCCACGTAGCCCTTTCACCATACCACAGTTTCGATTTTGGGATCGCTCAAGAATTTTATCGTTCGAGCATGTTGTGTCCCCGAAATGAAGTGTGGTCATTGATCTGATAAAAATCCGCGATCTAGGAAACCCTGTTATTTAAGCGCCCCCGCTAAAATTAATCTGTCTACTAACTCCATAATCCTTTTAACCATGTTTAGAGATGGATCCAATTTTGGCACTTGGGAGCTTTGAATGCTGAGAAGGAATATCTACTAGAGGACGATCTCCCGAATATGACGTGGTGGTCTAGCATCACTGTGTTGACATGTCATGGAAAGAAGGGTGACATGTTTCACATGGAAATGGGTGAATGAAGCGGTTGAATGACCTGGAATGAGTGCCACATGTTAGGTCCAGATGGAAGCCACTTGTCTTCATGGATGAGCACCACTAGTCCTGAGGATGAGTGCCAAGTGTCTTTGACACTTCGACATTTCAAGCTTCGAGAGTTTTGGATTGTGAAGCATGAAAATCTCCCAGAGTGGTATGGGCCTAGAGTGATGTAACGGCCTAACTCTATATGAGGTCACAGCCACCAATGGATGAGTGCCATGTGTTGATTTGAAAAACACCTGTGGATTTGGTAGGGCCCAAAGCAACGTGTCAGCCTAACGTTATTTTGGGACTTCAGCTCTTCGAGACTTCAGGATGCTTGGGTGGAAATATCCTGAAGTCACTTTCTCTCAGTTGACATGGTAGCCTCTCGTTAATTTCAGGGCTTATGTCTAGTCGTTAATCCTTGCGGGACTTTGACACTCTAGCTGCCCAAGAGCCGCTAATATGAATTGTACATGAGATCTCCACCGCTAAAAAATGAGCCTGTCTTCTTGCTTGTATTTCAAGCTTCGAAATGGACTGCTCTAAATGATGCATCTTCGCTCATGGTTTTTCCTTGTGAAAACAAAGGACTTGGTCGACCTGCAAAAACTACAAAATACCCATGACAACTTCATGTGATAACATTGCCTCCACAGGGGATGGCACGCTCCCTGCGAGCTTCCATGAACAAGCAGTTTTAGTGTCTTATCCTAAGGCTACGAGGTCACTTATTCAAACAAAAATAAAAATAAAAAGTGATATTTACAATGAATGGAAAGCCAATCATGGCTTAAGAAAAATATTTTTTTAGAAATTTCGCATTGACAGGGCCACCAAAAACTTCAGAATCCTCCAAGTTCTGCAATTTATAAGTGTTATTTGAAAATACCTTGGAAATATTGAATAGACCAATCCACAAGGCTTTGAATTTACCATGTTTTCCTTTTTATTTCTTGGGTGCATCCCACTTGAGCACTAGATCTCCCAGCTGGAAATATTATTTTCTTACCTTCTTGTCAAAAGCTTGCTTGATCTTCTATTGATGCTCCTGTGCTTTTCCAAGTAGCTTCTCCCTAGTCTGTTGTACTTATACCAGATGTTGTATCCTCCTGACCATATCATCAGGTTCTCCTTGGTATTCCTGGAGAATTTTTTCCACGGGAAAGGAAAGTTGAGTAGGAAAGATAGCTTCAACCCCATATACAAGCTGAAAAAGTGGAAACACCAAGTGACCTATTTGTTGTAACTCTATCGGCCCATAAGGCTAATTTTAGCTTTGAGTCCCATGCTTTCTTATTGTCTTCTAACAATTTTTTGATGATATTTATGAGGCTCTTGTTAGAGGACTTTGGAAAAACATTTCCTTTGGGGTGGTAAGGAGTAGAATGGACTAATGTAATCCCATATTGTTCAAAAAACTTGATCAATGGTTCAACTTTGAAGGAAGTGGAATTGTCAGTAACGATTATGCTTGGACAACCAAATCTTGACATGATATCCTCGAGAAAACTAATGATTACCTTGTGGGAGGAATTCCTTGTAGGAATGGACTATATCCACTTGGTAAAGTAATCAGTAGCAGTCAAAATCCACCTATGTTGACCACTTGAAGCTAGATGGATTTCCCCAATGAAGTCAAGGCCCCACTGTTGAAAAGGTCTAGAATCCACCACATGATTCAAAGGCAAAGATTTGAGCTACTGCTTTCTAGAAAACTTTTGGCATTTAACAAAAGCTCTAATATTTTCACAAACATCAGTAAAAAGGCTAGGCCATAAATACCCAACTATGAGGATCTTATAGGCTCTGGTCCTCCAAAAATTATGGCCCCCATATAAGTTATCATGAAAGTCAGTCATGGCCCTTTGAGATTCATGTGGATCTAAACATCTCAAAATAACTCCCAAAGGATCTTTCCAATACAAGATGTGATTAATGAGACAATATATGATCTCTTTAAGCTTCAAATCCCTCACCTTGTTCTTGTCCAAACCATCAGGAAGATGCAACTTCTACATAAAATATATGATGTCTTTATACCAAGTGCATTCTACCAAATTGGGGATGACATGAGAGCTTTTATCAGCAAACTCAACTTGCCGATTTTCTGAGTTTATGTTCATGAAATTAACCCCTAAATATTTTCAATTTGATTCAGCCAGCAACCTGGATAAACCTTGGCCTTTCACTAGTTTATTGGCCTTCATTTCAGGGTCAAATTACATAATTTTAGCAATCCACTTGCTCCTCTTCCCATCTATGTCAGGATGTATAAGTATCTCCTTCACTCAGGCTAAAGGGACATATGCAAAAATCTTTGAATGTAGAACATATACTCTGAAAACCTTGAGGGCTTTGACCAAATCATAAGCCTGGTTTTCCATGATATCATATCTCATTTCTTCATCCCTCAATGCTCTTCTGAAAAAGGAAATAGGCTTCTCTAACCCCTCTCATTTCCTTCAATAGTTTATTTGCCTCTTCCCCAGCATCTCGACTGTTACAGATAAATGGTCCCATTTTCCCTTTAATCCTCATCTATTGTTTTTTCTTCAGAGACACAAAATGAATGTCATCTGAATTTATCATCTGATGAATATACTCTAGTGCAAATATTCGAACAGGCACATACTTGGCAATTTATATGGAGCTA
The DNA here is from genome assembly GCA_009831015.1 of Picea engelmannii. Lineage (NCBI taxonomy): Eukaryota > Viridiplantae > Streptophyta > Pinopsida > Pinales > Pinaceae > Picea > Picea engelmannii. The sequence goes on along the minus strand of ML831039.1, from coordinate 30,765 downwards.
GCTCACACCCATACACTATGATCTTAGTGTGATTCTAATAAAGGAACCAGTCCCCAGTCTTTGTGAGATCCGAAAGGTGCGGAACTCTTTGGATCTCCTCGTTTATCCTCGGTTCTGGTCTTCCACTAAGCATGTTGACTACTGGGTGATAAAACAACTCGATGAACTGTTTGAAACTGAATTTAGTGGAGTTTATTCTGAGCAACGACGTCCATATTGTTATTACTTGTGGTTTTCCATCCTTGTCAATTTTCTGCATGAGAAAGGGAAATTTGTCTGCCTGATAGAACATAAGCATGTAGGCTAGTATTGAAGAATACCAAAACATGCCTTCTGTAGGGAAATTTTCCAGTTGCACGTGCAAGTTTTCAGCTAAAAAACCATTGAAATCAAACTGGGTGTCAACTTTCTCTTCAACAGAGAAAATGGATAGGAATCCTAGGATAGATTCATCCACTCATTCATTTGAGAAATGACCAAGAAAACAACACAGTGTGGAGATGATATGGTTTCCCTTTTCGAAAAATATGGAGGAATGAAAGGGAGGATTCTTCTTAGGAAATTGGGCATCTTGTGGGAGGAATAGCTCAAATATTTGTGCTCTTTGGGGAAAAGACACTTTATGATACATTTTGGTCAATATTTCAATTGTGAGAGGAGAACAGGGTTCAACTTTGGGCACCTGCATCATCTGATCAATGGCTTCGGGTGTAATAAGGAAAAATGTTTCTCCAGATGAAGATACTATGGCTCTCTGATCAGGGAGGTAGTGTGCTTGGCATTTGAGGGTGAATTCATCAAAATGAAGGACTTGGGGAAAAAGATATAGGGGG
>ML831039.1:17180-29235 GCA_009831015.1 Picea engelmannii | reverse complement strand
TTAAAGGTAGAACGATTGAGGGGGTCCATAATCTCCTGTGGACCATCTATTTGCACGCTAATGGGATGACCGTAGATCTAAGCACACACTTTAATCACCTTTTCGGACACCCTCCCCCCCACTGTTAAAGGTAGAATGGTTGGGGGGGTCCGAAAACTCATTAGAACTGTAGATCTGGGTGCCAACGACTTAGTCATAGATCTAGGCCTGATCTTTAATCTCTGGGGCGTGTTTCAATATATGAGGCCAAACTTAGGCTTAATGACCTTTTTATGGGTTTTTCGCACTGCCCCCTTTCTTTTGTCACCATGGGGTTAGAAAAAAACATTTCACCATCAAAATTCTACATTTTTCATCAATCATCTTACACATTTTTATTGAATAGAAACTAACTAACCTATGTCCTAACCTACTCCTTTGCACCTTTAGTCCAGCTTAAACTATTGGGCTAAGAAAATACACTACCCTGGGGTTATTTGACCAAGATTAGACTGTTTGGCCAAATTTATTCACTAATCCTAATTTACTTGGCTAAGATTAGATAGTATAGCCAAGCTTATTCACTAATCCTAAATACTTAAATTTAAAATACTTGGCCATGTTTAAACTATATGGATCAATTCATTATCAATTCATGGGGCTTTATCCTTTTTCTTTTATGCCCTCTTTTAGTTTTTCTCATTTCTTTTCTTTTCTTTTCTCTTTTCTTTTATTTTCTTTTTTCTTTTCTTTTTTCTTTTCTTTTTCTTTTGTAGAATGCAACAATATATGCAGTCAAAAACACTAAAGGAACGAAATTACAATCAACAATTTATCCTATAAATTATAGGGTTATAACAGTGGCTCCACCTGGGGATGGTATCCTCCTTGCGAGATGCCAAGAATCTTGTTTTTGGTTGTCTTGAAAAAATTTCCTCTAGAGCTTCTTCTATTATCTGACTTGTTTTATTTTGAAAAGTTTGATGACATTATTCAGTGTCTTAGGGCCTTCTCTGCAGGCTTCAAACACCTAAAAAAAATCACCTACACACAAAATACTTGTAAAAGAAATGATATATACAATGAAATGGAATGGTGATCTTTCTACTGAGGTGGCAAGTAATGCTTCAACATCCTGTCATTTATAGGTCCCCTTGGCAGGTCTAATCCATCACTATTATCAAGTAGGAAAGAATTATTTCCTCTAAAGGCATGAATGGTGTAAGGACCCTTCCACAGGCTATCGAACTTTCCATGTTTACCTTTATCTTCATTTCTGGAGTCCCATCTCAAAACTAGATCACCCAATTCAAAGTTATCCTCTTTGGTTCTCTTGTCATAAGTATTTTTAATATTTTCCTGAATCACTTGAGTTCTGTTGTAAACTTCTTCTCTAGACTGCATTAGGTGGATTATTTGATTTATTATTCGTTGGACATCATTTGGTTCTTCTTGTGTTTCCTGCAATAGTTTCATGACCGGAACTCCTAATGAAAGGGGGAAAATGGCCTCGGTGCCATACACCAAATGGTATGGAGACATACCAATTGCTCTTTTGGTGCTTATTCTGTCAGCCCAGAGTGTGAAAACCAACCTATTATGCCATGATTTCTTGTTTTCTTCCAGTGTCTTTCTGAGAATGTTCACTAGACTTTTGTTAGATGACTCAACTAGCCCATTTCCTTTCGGATAATAAGCCATTGAATGTCCTAGAGTAATACGATATTGATTACAAAAATCTATGAGCCTTTTGGATATGAAATCCATTGCATTGTCAGCTACAATTTTTCCGGGGCATCCAAAACGAGACAAAAAGTTAGTTTCTAAAAACTTGATGATGACAGAGTCAGTAGCTTTCCTGAATGGTATAGCCTCGATCCACTTGGTGAAGTAGTCGTTGGTAGTGAGGATCCACTTGTGTTGGCTTGAGGAGGGTGGATGGATTTCACCAATGAATTCTAGGCCCCATTGTTGGAAGGGATATTCAATAGAAATGGGTTTAATAGGGAGTGGCAGAAGCTTCCTTTTACCTTCAAAAATCTGGCACTTGTGGCAAGAAGTAACCTTCTGGTGGACGTCAGCGAACAAAGTAGGCCAGTAAAAACCAACTCTCAGAATCTTGTTGGCAGTGGTATTTCAACTCAGGTGTCCACCACAGTCTCTTGCATGAAAATATTGAAGAACTTTGTCAGCTTCATCTTTTAACAGGCAATTAAGAAAGATACCACCAAGATCTTTCCAATAGAGATTTCTATCTAAAATACAAAATTTCAATGCTTTAAATTTAACAAATCTATGTTTGGTCTTAGTCAAACCTGGAGGAGCTTGTAAATTTTGGAGTGAAAAAATGAGGTCTGCATACCAAGGGGAGTTTAAGAATACCTCTTTTATGTTTGGAGTCGCCTGCTCTTCCAGTCCGTCTGTTGCAGCCAAAAAATTAATATCTAAAGCATGAAAATTAGACTCAGCCATTAGTTTGGCCAGACCCTGTCCTTTGATCAGTTTAGTAGGTTTTATTTCAATGTCATACTCCAGAATAACCGCAATCCATTTTCCTCTTCTACCATCTGGATTGTCCTGGGTCAGGATATCCTTAACCACTATGTTTGGGACGTACGCAATCATGTGAGAATGGAGAATATAGACTCTAAAATCTTTTATAGCCTTTACCAGAGAAAAGGATTGTTTCTCCATAATGTTATAATTCAACGCTATGTCTCTTAAAGCTTTGCTGAAAATGCTATGGGTTGCTCATACCCTTCACTGTTTTTTTGCAACAATACCGCTGCTAAAGTGTGCTCAGATGCGAAGGAGAAAAGATAAAAGTCTTTGGTATAATCTGGGCTAATCAGAACTAGGGCTTGGGTGAGAGAATGTTTCACCTGCTCAAATGACTATTTAGACTTAGCGTTCCATTTTATTTTTGTGTCTTTTTTCAACATATTAGTGATATTCCTGAGAAGTTCGGCCAAGTTTGGTATGAATCTTCTAAGGAAATTTATTTTTCCAATGAAAAATTGCAGTTCTTTAGAATTCCTAGGGTGTTCCACCTTCTGAATGGCTTCTATCCTACTAGGATCTATTTTAATTTCATCTTTTGAGATTATGTGTCTCAGTAGTTTACCTTCCTCTAACCCGAAAAGGCTTTTCTTAGGATTCAATGAAATCCCAAATTTCCTGCACTTCTCAAACACACGTCTGAGGTGGAGCAAGTGTTCCTCGTCAGATTTGGAGTAAATAGTTACATCATCCACATAAATGACTATAAATCTCCCAGTCACGTCCACAAAAGCAATGCCCATCGCTCTTTCAAAATTAGCCCCAGGGTTCATCAGAACAAAGGACATATTCACATACATGAAGGTTCCCCAGGGTGTGGTAAAAGTTGTCTTCTCTTGATCTTCTAGATGGACCAGAACTTGGTTGTAACCAAAGAAACCATCTAATAAGGAGATCATACTGGATCCAACCACCTTTTGTAATATGTGGTCCATTTTGGGCAAAGGGTAATTGTCTTTGAGGGAGACTTTGTTCATATTTCTGAAATCTATGCAAAGTCTGATCTCACCAATTTTCTTCCTGGTGGAAACTAGGTTAGAAACCCATTTGGAAAATCTCAAGGGGACTATAATCTTTGCATCATACATCTTTTTTATTTCTTTCTCTATCAAGGGAAGCAACTTGGGATTAATTCTCCTAAGTTTCTGTCTGAAAGGTTTGTGTTCTTCTTTTATGGGAATCCGATGATGTATGATACTTGTGTCATAGGATTTTAAGTCCTCATAGCCCCAGGAAAAAACATCTATATATTCCTTAAAAGATTCAATGTATTTTCTTTTTTTCTCTGGTTGCAGAGATTTAGAGAGTTTTATCATCTTGGGTTTTTCTGTTGTTCCTATGTTTCATTCTTCGACCTCCTTACCACTAGCTTCAATTTTTGGTTTTTTGGCAACGTCATTAAAATCAAACAAGTCTTCCAACGGAACTAAACCTCTAGGTAGCACATTATTTTTCAACTGTAGAATATCAGAATCTACATTATTTTCATTAACTTCTTCAGCATCTATTTTATTTACACTACCATTCTCAAAAACAACTTTATTTACAAATTCATCGTCTTTTTCTAAATCTATGTTTGTACATTCGAAATCATTCTTACATTGTAGGAAATCTTCGATCTGGTCGTCATTTCCAAATACCTTACAATATCTGATGTTGTCAGGAATGGTTGGTCTGCACTTCACCTCCACTGTGTACTTGCGAGTGGGACGAAAAGGAGTTTTACAGGTAGTTGTCGATGTAGCTAGCCCATCTGCAAGTATATTTTGTCCCCTAGGCATTACCTGCAAATCAATCTCAGTAAAGCATTGAAGAGAATCTAAAACAACATTCCTATAGGCTCTAAGTCTAGGGTGTTTTGTTGCATACTCACCTTTGATTTGCTTGATAATAAATTCAGAATCACCCCTTACCATTATCTGTTTGGCACCAACTTTCTTCAATAATTTCAAGTCGAGCATCAAAGCCTCGTACTCGTCTATGTTGTTAGTACATTGGAAGTTTAGTTTGTAGGAATGATTCTCGGAATACTTTGAACTGTGGTTTTGTAACCAAATTCCAGCTCCATCTCCTTACTTACTCACAGCACCATCGAAGTCCATGCTCCATAAATCTGCTGGCAACTCCTCATTTTCTTTAATCATGGGATTTCTTACTTCGACAACTGCTTTATAATCCTTCGGATCAGGTGCATCATCTTCCAACTGTGCGATTTGTTCTTCAAAGTCACCATCGTTGTATAGAATAAAAGAGTCCAGATCAGAGTGTGTGGAGTATAGTGGATAATTGTGTGGATTTTCCTGGCTGCTGACCATATACTTCATCAGTGTTTCCCTGTACAACCTTCTCTATTGTCCAAAAACCAGAATGGTGGCGTGATACATATCTAGCTACAGGGTTCCTCTCAATTTAGATCCCCAAGACCTCGATAGAAACATACCATACTTGGGGGGAATATCTGAAACGATGATATCCATCACCATACTTTTCACTGGGATTTGAGCCAAGGTGATGCATAAGTCTTTAATCAGGCCTATACATTTGACTTTGTTGGAGTCAAAAGAATCCAAATCTTTGTAGGGTTTGGTGACCTCGAGTCCCAAATTTTCCATCATGACCTTGGGCATTAGGTTGTGGGAGGCACCGGAATATAGCATAGCATTGTGTAATATCAAATCGTGGATGTTTAGGCTGATGTAAAAAGGGGCCACTGCACCATTATCGATTTGATCGTCAACTTCAGGACCAAACAGAAGCTCAGGTTGATCGTCGGCAAGGTTTACTATGTCAGAGTGATGTACATATCCAACATTCAAATCTTTGGTACCTATCTCAGGTTTGATTCTTAAAGCTTTTATCACCTGATACCTATAGGCTTCCTTGTTCATCAGCTCAAAGAGGGGAATGGGAATCTTCAATTTAGCTAGTTCCCCTTCAAGGCTGAAAGGAGCAGTGGCTTTGTTTAAGGTCTGTACTTCGGATTTATTGGTAGAATCTCTGTGACTAGGTGCACTTGTTTGAACGATTGATGAATCTTCAGTGCAACTTGCTCTTTTAAGAATTTCTGGAGTTTTTTGCGTAGGATATTCAACATTATTTCTCCCAAGGACTTTCTTGGGAGGGTTTTCTGAGGTTTTCTTGGTTTCATCATTTTCGGAGAGTTCTCGTTTTACTTCTTGCTTCTCAAGTTATACTGCCTATGAACCTCCATTATAGCGTTCTCAAAGGCTTGTTGTTATGTTTTCCCATCTTTCTCATTTACCTATGTTTGTGAAAGGAGAAAGATTTCATGCTCTTCCTGGGTGAGAACAATGGATCCATGATCGTGATCATGATCACCCATTAGGTTTATATGAGTGTCATCAAACTCCTCAATTACTTCCTCCCCATCATCATCATAATTCTACTGGAGAGGTGGTCTAATCTGTTGATCAAGTCCTCTTTGTTCCCTTTGATCTCTAGGATCTCTCTGCCTTATCTAAGGTGGATTTCTTCAGAAGTTTGGGTTTCTAATTTGAGGGGCATCTTGGTTCTCCCTAGGAGGATTCCTGTTGGTTATGGTGAGTCTCTCCATCATCTTCTCCATAGCTCTGGTGAGAGAATCTAATTTGGCATCAGATGAAGAAGTGGAAGGTTCTTCTTTGATGGTGACCCTCTTTTTTGTTCTCTGTCTAGCCCTTTTGGCCAAAAGATTTTCTTCCACACTGATGACACTTCTTTGCATGTCTTCAAGAGTTGTTGTGTTTCTTTCCCTTAACTGATATGAAATGTCAACATCAAAGCCATCAGGGAATTTTATTAATGCCAAACCTTGTGGTGGTGGTTTGATATCAGTAGGGATAGCATCGTATAGATTGTTGAAATGAGTGCAGTAATCCTGCACTGTCTCTCCTTGGTTCCTTCTGATGTTCTCATACTCTGACAGGATCTGGAGAGGATTTTTCTTTACCTCCCATCTGTCAAGAAAATTTCGATGAAAGACAGCAAATTCAGTAATGGTAGCAGCACGTAATGTTTTGAACCACTTTTTGACTTCTCCAGACAAACTTTGTGCGAATAATCTCATCTGCACATCAGCTTCATCTACTTCCTACAGGGAAAAATAATCGCTCATTTTGTCAACATGTTGTTGTGCATTCAAGGACCAGTACTATCAAATTGAGGGAGTCTGGTTTGATAATCTTGAGGCATGTCATGTAAAGGAGCAACCAATACCAATGGAGCATATCTTTCTTCCATGATTGGTGGAGGAGGTTGAACAACAACCTGTGTGACAGGAGAGGTAGTGATTGAAGCTATAGAAGATGAAGAGCTTGGAGGAATGGAGTGACCTAGTTTAGGTTTAGCAGAAACTGTAGCAATAGTTAAAACGGGAAGTTCGATGGACTGCTGAAGATGGAGTTTGTCTAAGGATTAACCAATATTTGCAACTAGGCCTTCAAGCTTATCAAGCTCAGGGTGAAAATGTTGATCAGCTTCATCTCTAGAAGAGAGTATTTCAGGGGTCCTAGGCTGAAAGACAGTTTGATATAAGACTGTTTTACTGACAAAACTATCAGATTTTGTCTTGGAAAGACTTGGTTGAAAGGATATATCAGAATCAAGGTCTTGAAGAACAACTAACTTCTCTAGGATGGAAATGGACCTTAGAAGTGGGTTGTTACTCTTTGAAATCTCTGCAGTATTTTTCCTCCTGAGTAATTTTTCGAGATTATCTATTGCAATTGCAGGTTCTGGGTTAGGATGAGATCTAGTGGAAATTCTTTTGGGAGCCAGCACTGTTGATTTTATCTTTGTTTTGGAGACTTTAACTATTACATACAAACTTTAACAACCTCTAAACATTATTTCTAGATAATATTTAGGGTTTTTGATTCTTTTAGAAATAAAGTTATCTTTGTCTAGGGGAAAGAAATCAAGGGGTGGAAAGTTTGTTCAGTTCTTCCCCAGTATGGTCGCCATTTATGTTTTCACTCTGTAAATTCCCAGAGGTTGTTGTGAGGCAAGAATAAATTTATCAAAGGTAAACTTAACCAACCACTTCGAAACTGGGAGCTAGCCCTACCATTTTCAGAGAGGGATCTCTCTGTAAGTTTTAGACTTGTTTGTATTTTCCAAATTTTAGGCTAGTTAAAAAAGAATAGAACCGAGTTGTTTGTATTGTTTTTAAGTAAAATGGTTGAATATCATTTACGCTTCCATTGGGCTATGGGGTCTATTTTTTTAAAAATGGAGGCCAAAGACAGTTTTTATGAGATTCGTTTTACAGGGCAAGTTAGTGCAATTGTTGGAATCTTTAGGAATAAAAATGATGTATAGCTGAAAAAGGTGAGATATCAGTTAGAACAAAAAATAATTTAAGAATTTCTTTGTTGTAACATCCGAAAGAAAACATTTAAATCTGTAAAAGATTAGGAACAGAGTACACAATGGCAAATTATGCAAATTTAACTTGTTTTAAATATTAGATTAGAAAAACAGTATGATAATTGAGAAAGAATTTTTTTTACAAAGACAGAGGAAACTTCACCAACAGCTAACATGCAGGAATCCTGTGAAATGTCTCTTTGTATTACTGGAATAACCTCTTGATACAAATTACAACGATTACATCTTTCTTGGGCGTAAAGATCAACCCTCAATACTTCTAAGTTTGAAATATTTATAATCAAAGTTACAAACGACCCTATCATTAATGATCAGGACGTGGAAGACTCTGAGTCTAACTAACTAGCTAACAAGATGCAGAAATGTAGTAACTGATGATGATGTGTCAAATCTCTCATGCTGATTTTGGGGAAGACTGTTGGTGAGTCATTCAGATGAATTTGACTGCGCTGGACACTGAGTTGGACAAGACCTTTACTTTTACTAAATCAATTCGCACAGCTCATCCCATCTGTGCATGCTTGGGATGGTGACTTTCAATAGCCGGCGGTAGATTTCATCCATCTCGGTGAACTTAGCAAAAGTTGGCTTGGTGAGGAAAATGTACTTGATTTTGTGTTGTATGATGAGGTCAGGCTACAAAGTCTCCAAGAACGCTTTGCCCGTGATGCTGCCCTGTATCCTTGAAAACTTGGAACTGTCTTTGGCCATGGTGGAAATATTTTTCTTATAATCATATAAAGTCATCAATTTATCATTTAGGACAAGTAGGCCAGGAAGGCCCTTTTTCTGTAAGGCTTCAAGCTTGTTAAAAAATCTCTGAACTCCAATGTCCATGTTCTGATCTTTCTCCTCCAACTGCAACATTAATCCTCTTTTAGTCAACACTATTTTTACTTCAAGGATAGTCTATGTTCTGTCTTCAACTTTCATTTCTTCAAGCTCTTCCTTGGTTTTTGAATTTAGAAACTTGATGATCTCATTAGTTGCTGAGGGCATTTCATCTAGTTCTCTTCTTATCCTGTCAATGGTCTACCTTCTCTTTAGCACCAGATCATGTTGTTCAAACATGATTTTCACCATGGGCCAAATCTCATTTATGGAATTGGAGATGTATGTCCAGATATTTTCCTTAGCCTCTACTAATGTCTTTCCTGCCACTGTTTGTTTTTGGAGCTATTGTATTTCCTGCTTAAGACTCTCTGATGCTTGTCTCTCAACATTGTATCTTGTTTGGAAGGAATACTTGAGTTCCTAGATATTTTCAACCTCCATTTTCAGCCTATTGATCTTTGTTCCTTGCAGAGTCATCTCCTCCATGGACTTTGCCATCTCCACAGTCTTTTCCAATGATGTCAATGGAGTTGCCGATGGAATTTCTACTGTAGTGGTCATTGGCACAGCTGTTGTACTGACTTCTACCAGGGGAACTACACTCAATGGAATCACTTCCATCTTAGTTGATTTCTCCTTCTCTTTCAATAACCTTTCCAATTCTGCCTCCATTTCCTTTATATGTGCGTTCTACTCATGATTAGCTTCAGCCATTCCTCTTTCTCATCTTTTGCCTCAGCTACTTCTTTAGCTTGTGAATCCTTTGTTGGTGGAAATTTTAGTTGTTTTCTCAGAGATGCAATGTCAGCATTATTTGTCTTTATCATCTCCTCTGTTGCTTTTACATTTGAGGGATCATACCCAATCTTGAGCACCAACTCCTCTAAGGATTTTATTTTGTTATCCTTTGCAAAAGAGGATATCTTTTCCAAATTAAATTGGGTCTTTTGTTGTATACCTAAAAATATTTTGTTGATACCTCAGTGATTGAAGGAGAGGTATCCTTTCTTGGCCTTTTTTCCTTTGGTATATGTGGAGTGGTAGTCTGTGAAAAAGAAATTGAAGGAGCTTCCTGTTGTTCAGTATCTACCAGAGTATTTGCCTCCCACTCTGTCTGGTTCACATACTTTTCAATTTCTGGTTTGAGGGTGTGAGAATAAGGTGAACTTTTATTTTTGGTTCTCATCTTTAGAATGATCCCACATGGATCATAATGCCAAATGAAACTAGTGTTGTATTTCATTTCCTTTAATAGTTTATTTGCCTCTTCCCAATCAGCTTGACTATTGCATATAAATGGTCCTATTTTCCCTTTAATCCGCATCTGTTGTTTTTCCTTTAGAGACACAAAATGAATTTCATCTGAATTTATCATCTGACGAATATACTCTAGTGCAAATATTCGAACAGGCACATACTTGGGAAATTTATATGGAGCTACTTCACACCCATGCACTCTGATCTCAGTGTGATTTTGATAAAGGAACCAGTCCCTGGTCTTTACAAGATCCGAAAGGTGCAGAACTCTTTGGATCTCCTCGTTTATCCTCAATTATGGTCTTCCACTGAGCATGTTGACTACTGGGTGATAAAACAACTTGATGAATTATTTGAAACTGAATTCAATAGAGTTTCTTCTGAGCAGCAACATCCATAAAGTTAATGCTTGTGGTTTTCCGTCCTTGTCCATTTTCTGCATGAGAAAGGGAAATTTGTCTTCCTGATAGAACATAAACATGTAGGCCAGTATTGAAGAATACCAAAACATGCCTTATGTAGGGAAATTTTCCAGTTGCCCATGCAGGTTTTTGGCTAAAAACCCACTGAAATCAAACTGGGTGGCAACTTTATCTTCAACAGAGAAAATGGATAGGAATCCTAGGATAGGTTCATCCACCCATTCGTCTGAGAAATAACTGAGAAAACAACACAGTGTGGAGATGATATGGTTTCCCTTTTCGGAAAATATGGAGGAATGAGAGGGAGGATTATTCTTAGGAAATTTGGTATCTTGTGGGAGGAATAGCTTGTTGGCAAATATTGAACAAGCAACGAATGCGTGTTGATGGTTGTTTTCATTGATGGCAACAGTGGAGATGGCAGGATATGAAGGATAAAACCTCTTGGGGATTCGGACGTAAAAGCTCAGGAGGAATAGCATTGAAGAAAACACGCGCAACAAGAGTTTGCAGAGAAGAAGGAAGACAGCGATCCAGTGACCGTTGGATCCCATTCAAATTTCCCAAAAGGCCGACAACCATCAAATTTGTAGAAATTATGAGGGAGATAAGTCATCGGAGATTCAGCGATTGGGACTTTGAAATGTCCAGTTCACTCGACAACGAAAACCCCGAAATCGCGATATGCGATTTCGCGATTTGATCGCAGCCGTTAAATCAAGCAGAGATCGGGACCATCCACTTGTAGACATTTTTTCTCATTGGGGAATCGGGAATCGGAGTTTCACGAGTCTCGTGTAAAGTTACAATGAAAACTCCGAAATCGCGATATACTATTTCGCGATTTGATCGCAGTCGTCGAGCTAGAATTAATCTAGACCGTTGAATCTCGACATAGAGTGTGAGTACTGTTATGATTGAGGAGATGATTGAGTGACCGTTGGATTCAAGCGCAAGACCCGATCATCGTTGGATCAAAGATAATTTGCACGACTTTTAAAATACAAGGAGAAGTGGGAGTAATCGCGATGTGCAAATCGCGAGATCTAATCCAGACCATCAGATCCAGAAATGATCAGGACCGTTGATCTGAACTCTCATGGAGTGTTGGGGATCGCGATTTGAAAGTGACAAGAACTAGCAACTTTAGAAATGCCGAAATCGCGATACGCGATATCGCGATATAATCGTAACCGTTGAAACGAGATCGTATCCAGACCGTTGATCAAATTCTATGTCGGAATTTCGCGAATTGGAATATGGTAAGGATTGCAACATAAATTGCGAAATCGCGATATGCGATATCGCAACATAATCGTGGTCGTTGAGCCGAAATTACATCTAGATCGTTGATTCGACCGATATATGGAATTTTGTGTATCGGAATTTATAAGTGAAGTTTGACATCGCAAATGCCGAAATCGCGATGGTGAAATCCCGATTGGATCTGAACCGTTGGATCAAATATTGATTGGAGGGTCACTGTTTTCTCTCACAGTTAACGACTGAGTATGATTTCTGTTAAGTGAAACGGACTCATTATGAAGAATGAGTTAGCGTTTCAGATGACGATTCAGTTGCTTAGACAGTTGTCGTTGTTCTTGCCGAAGGAGATG
>ML831039.1:0-17080 GCA_009831015.1 Picea engelmannii | reverse complement strand
ACTTAGGATTAGTGAACTTTTTATGGGTTTTACGCACTGCCCCCCTTTCTTTTGTCACCATGGGGTTAGAAAAAACATCTCACCATCAAAATTATGCATTTTTCATCGATCATCTTACACATTTTATTGAAGAGAAACTAACTAACCTATGTCCTAACCTACTCCTTTGCACCTTTAGCCCAGCTTAAATTGTTGGGCTAAGAAAATACTCTACCCTGGGGTTATTTGACCAAGATTAGACTGTTTGGCCAAATTTATTCACTAATCCTAATTTACTTGGCTAATATTAGACAGTATAGTCAAGCTTATTCACTAATCCTAAATACTTAAATTTAAAAGACTTGGCCATGTTTAAACAGTATGGATCAAGTCATTGTCAATTCATGGGGCTTTATCATTTTTCTTTTATGCCCTCTTTTTGTATTTCTCATTTCTTTTCTTTTCTCTTTTCTTTTCTTTTCTTTTTTCTTTTCTTTTTCTTTTGTAGAATGCAGCAATATCTGCAAGTCAAAAACACTAAAGGAACAGAATTACAATCAACAGTTGGTCCTATAAATTATAGGGTTATAACACCTTCCTTCATAGCAAACAAAAACTTCTTAGGATTGAGAGAGAGACCAAACTTTCTGCACTTCAGGAAAACCTTTTTAAAATGATGATAATGCTCTTCATCAGATTTTGAGAACATTGTAATGTAATCTAGATAGATGACTACAAACTTGTCCTTCTTCCCAATGAAAGCAATGTTCATTGCTCGTTGAAAGGTCACTCGTGCATTTATCAACCCAAAGGGCATTTTAGAATACATGAATGTGCCCCAAGGAGTAGTAAAGGTTGTCTTCTCTCTATCTTCAGGCAAGACAAAGATTTGATTGTAGCTAGAAAATCCATCAATCATAGACATCCTAGATGAACTAGTGACTCTCTGCAAAATGTGCTCCATCTTTTGCAAGGGGTAATTATATTTCTTGGATCTTCTATTCAAATTCCTAAAATCAACACATAGTCTAATTTCCCCATTTTTCTTACTTACAGGGACCAAGTTAGCCACCCACTCAGAGTATCTCAAAGGAATGATGACTTTGTCATCTAACAGTTTCTTCACTTATTTTTCCATGATAGGCAGGAGCATGGGATTTATATATCTAAGCTTCTTCCTAAAAGGCTTGGTATCCTCTTTCAAAGGGATATTATGTTCAATGATGTGTGTGTCATATGTCCTTAAGTATTCATATTTCCTGGAAAACACATCAGAAAACTCCTTTAAAAGCTTAACATACTCAGCCATTTGTTCCTTTGAGAAGTTGCTAGAAAACTTAACATACTTTGGATCCTCCTTTGTACCTAAATTGAATTCAGTCACCTCATCATTTTCAGATAAACCTTTAACCTTTACAGCAACATCATTTCTATCAAACAATCTCTCCAAGGGGACTAGTCCTTTTGGAATATGGTTACTAGGTAACTGAACAATATGATGGTCAACAATTTTATTTAGAAAAATATCAGTATGAGGGCCTTTTTCAACATCATGATATTGATCACTATGTAAGGAAGAAAACTCATCCATAGTCTCAAGAAATATTTTTATCTCAAGATCATCCTCAAAAACCTTCCAATGTTTGACATTGTTAGGTATAGAGGGTCTATACTCACTTCCACACCATACTTGAGTTTAGGGGGAAAAGGAATTCCGAAATTACTTGTTGAAGTAGTGAAGGAATCTACAATAGTGTTATCCTCTCTTGGAACAAATGAGATAATAAAATGTAAGAAGAAACTATCAACAAGATCCCAAACTTCATTTCAATAAGTCCTTAACCTAGGGTGTTTAGCTTGATACAGATTTTTAACTTGATGAACAATTAATTCAGCATCTCCAAACACTACTAGTTATTCAATCCTCATGTCTTTAGCAGCCCTCAAACCCAAAAAAAGAGTCTCATATTCTCCCACATTGTTTGTAGTTTCAAATTCAAGATTGAAGGACAAAGATATGGTCTCTTGGGTAGGAGAAATAAAGACAACCCTAGCACCAACACCCTCCTTAGAAGAGGCCCCATCAAAAAACATCTTCCAAACAGAGGTATTAGAAGGAGGATATTCACAAGAGGCGGTAGAATGATTTCGGATTTCAACAGGTGGTTGAGGATCGTCAATGAGATACAACATACTGGATCCTAAATCAATATCAAGTGCAAAAATAGGTTGGTTGGTAGGATTTTCTTCATCACTAATGATGTAGGCTGATTGTGCCTCCCTATAAAGCCTTCTATGTTCTCCTCCAAACACAGGAATGGTGGAATATGAAATGTCCATCTACAAAGTTCCCCCTAGTCTTTTGATCCAATATCTTAACAAGAGCATCCCAAACTTAAGGGGGACATCAGCCACCACAATATCCATGACCACACTTTTCATTGGCAATTGGAACAAGGAAACAACCAGGTTTTTAATAACCCCAAGAAACTTCACCTTCCCGGAATCAAATGAGTATAGGTCATGGTAGGCTTTTGTAACTTCCAACCCAAGCTCATCCATGAAATTTTTAGGCATGAGGTTACGAGATGCCCCTGAGTCCATCAAGCAGTTGTGCATCACTTTATCATGGATGTTTAATAATGTGTAGAAAGGGGGTGACGAGTCATCTCTATCCTCTACCAAAGGTCCCAGGATGAAAACTGGTTTTTCATCTTGAAGGTTGACTGAATTTGTGGAATTAGAGGAATGTTCAAGCTGCAGCATTTTGGAAAGGTACCTTTTGAACTCCTCATTATTAATTAGTTCCAAAAAAGGTACAACGATTTCAATTTTTTGAATCTCGTTCTCAAAGCTAAAAGAGAAGGGAGGCTTCAGAATATCCTTAACTTCTGGGGTAGGGATCTTAACCACTTCCTGGGGGTTTTGTGCCTCTTTTTATGTGTTTCTATATGCCACACTCTTAGCAGGATTCTATGCTCTAGTAGGTTGATCAGAAATGTCTTGCTTCCCTCTTTCTTCTTTGACCTTAGGTTGTATCTATTTGGATTGCCACTAGTCCTTTCTCCTTTGCTTAATTCATTTATTTGGCTATCCATGAGAGACTCTTCATATGTGTATTGGGTTAAATGAGAAGATGAAGAGATGTCACCAAGACAGTATATTTTAGGATCAACTTTGTCCTCCTCTCCTTATTCATCAGTAACAAGGTTATTTCGAAGAGGGGCTTGGATTTTTTTATCATCCCTATCCCTATTTCTGTGATCTCTTTGGAGGATCTGAGGGAAATTATTGGGTCTTTTGAAATTACCCCTATTATCAACATTATGGGTGTTCCTATAGCTTTTCTTTCCTTCAAGTTTCAACTTCTTCATTTCTGCAGAAAGTGATTTTACCAGTTTTTTTAATTCATCCACTTGAGGGTGGGCAACAGAGGAATCAGAGGTTGAGGCTTAAACCCTACCCTTTCTTCTGTCTCTATCAGATTTACTCCTAAGTTTTTCAGATACCAATATATTAGACTCTACTTCAAGGGTTGCATCTTGCATATGAGCTAAAGAGGTAGCTCTTATTTCTCTCAACAAGAGACAAAACTCAGGGTCAAAATCACTGGCATAAGTAATCTTGGAAAAGGTTTCTGTAGGATTTGTTTCAGTGGGAATATTATTGTACATTTATTAAATCTTTTTGAGAAATCTAAAACAGATTCCCCCTTTTTCCTCTTAAGTGACCCAAATTTTGTAATGTAATAAAGAAAAAAAAAATTATCCCCCCAATGCCTCAAGAATGAATCATCCAGAGCTTCAATCCTAGCAATAGATCCAATATTCAAGATCCTAAACCATTTCCTAGCCTCACCATCAAGGCTCTATACAAATACTCTCATCCACACATTTTCATTTTCAATGTTAAGGTTATCTGCATAACTATAAAAATCTTAAAGGTGTTCTTCAGCAGTTATGTATTCCTCCCCTGTGAACATGGGCATGTACTTAAGGTAGTCTCCAACTGGGAGAGCATTCATAGGTTGAGGTAAAACAAGAGGGGCATATCTAGTAGCCACTATGGCATCCATCCTATTTCTAGGAAGATTAGCACCTACCATTGGGATGTGAACTGTAGGAGAACAAGGGGGAGATGGAGTTTGGACAAGTATAACTGCAGTTATGGTTTTAGGAGGGAGGGAAAGAAGTTGAGTGTTGAAGGGGGGTGGTATAGGGTCCAAGGGAGGAGGAGGAGTAGGACAACCCAAAGTGGGAAAATATTCTAAGCTCCTTGGTCTAAACCACCTTACAATATCAGGAGAAACAAGGGTTTTTAGACTTTATTCTTCCAAATGAGGACTAAAAGGAGAAAATTCAACAGGAAAGCTTTCAAAGTCCAAACTTCTAGAAACATCAACAGATGGTAGGAGTGGAGAATAGGATATAGCTACTAGAGTTTTAAAAGTAGAATCATGTAAACGACCAGAAGTACCTGGTACAACAGCTGAAAATCATTCTTGAGAAGTCTTTCCTTTATTGATAATATTCTCTAGGTGAGCTTCAGGTGTTGCCAGAGGTAGATGTGGAGTAGACCTCGTGTGTCTGCCTTTGGGATCCACAACTGAAATAGTGGAGTCACTAGGTGCAAGATGCAATCTTCAAGGTACTGAATTCTAATGCACCTTCAGAATCAATATTGTTTTTTGGTTCAATTCCAGGGAAATGTCTTTAATTCATTCCCCAGAAATGGCGCCAAGAATGTTAGTACTGAGAGTCATCCTCATATTGCAGGAGGATAAGCCCAGTACCCATCAAATGTTTTTGTTGGGGAAGGTTTATGATTGGAGGTAAAATGGACAAAGCTCAGCATAAGAATGTTCTAACATAGAAAAATGGGCTAGCAATGCATAAGAAAATGAGGTTCTCATTAACTTCATTTAGTGGTTTAAGGCTAAAAGTGAGAATAAGGAAGACTTAGTGAGGGAAGTGGTCAAGTCTTCTATAAGCATCTGACCTTCAAGCAGCTTGGTGAAGAGAAACTCAAGCGCAAGAACACTCTTGAAATTAATTTTAAAATACTGAAACATATCATAGCAACATTATAATCAAACCTTCATTACAATACAACCACAACATCTTGTCTGGATCATCCATGCACGAGTATTTCATCACAAGAGGAAACAAGATAACGAAAGAAACAGACTTATATTAATGAGAAAGTCTTAGGTCTCATACATAACCAGAGAACAACTCTGCTATAAAACTATTAAAAAATAGGGAGCTCTTCTCCACCATCGACATTAACATATTCTTCAATTGATGTATTTATACCCAAAACAATGGACAACCGCTAGGAGAGAGAGCCGGTCATCATGTCCAAGGATTTTCCATTTGTGTCTCCTCACTGTCTGCGCTTTCATGTATTCAATTTGAACATCTTTCCTCCCCTCCCGAAAGGTCCTTCAGTTGTCTTGATTGTTTTGTCAGAAGAAAACTAGGATCAACATGGGCCTGCAGGAAAATTTCCCCTTGTGGTACCTCGAGTTGACAATATTTTGTCTCCACGGCCAGACCCTCCATGCTTTCTATTTATGGAGTGAGTCAAGGTTTCAACTACCAAATCCTTCTTTCATTAAATGATTTCTTCTCGGGATCGGGACGAGGGTCAATGCCTAGGGGGCTGCTACATGTTGCTCTTAGATTTGACACTAAATAAGCACATGATTGTGGGGCCGTCAAAGGAGGTTTGGATCCACACCACTTTTGAGCTCGCAATTCACCACCTTCCTCCACATAGCCCTTTCACCATACCATGGTTTCAATTTCGAGATCGCTCAAGAATTTTATCATTCGAGCATGTTGCATCCCCAAAATGAAGCATGGCCATTGATCTGATGCAAATCCACGATCTGGTAAGCCCTACTATTTTAGTGCCCCAGCTAAAATTTATCCATCTACTAACTCTAGAATCATTTTAACCATGTTTAGAGATGGATCCAATTTTGGTGCTTGGGAGATTTGAATGTTGAGCAGGAATATCTACCAGAGGATGATCTCCCGAATCTAATGTGGTGGCCTAGCGTCATTGTGCTAACATGTCATGGAAATAAGGGCGACATGTGTCACTTGGAAATGGGTGAATGACACAATTGAATGACCTGGAATGAGTGACACATGTTAGGTCATATGGAAGCCACTTGTCTTCACGGATGAGTGCCACTAGTCCTGACGGATGAGTGCCAAGTGTCTTCGGCACTTTGGCATTTCAGGCTTCGGGAGTTTTGGATTATGAAGTATGAAAAACTCTCAGAGTGGTACAGTCTTGTAGTGACATAATGGCCTAATGCTATATGAGGTCACAGCCATCGATGGATGAGTGTCATGTGTTGAGCTGAAAAACACTTGTGGAGTTGGTAGGGCCTAAAGTGACATGTTAGCCAGATGTTACTTCGAGACTTCATCTCTTTGAGACTTCAGGATGCTTGGGTGGAAATATCCCGAAGTCGCTTTCTCTCAGTTGACGTGGCATCCTCTCGTTAACTTTGGGGATTCTATCTAGTCTTTAATCCTTGTGCAACTTTGAAACTCCAACTGGTCGAGAGCCGTTGATTTGAACTATACATGGGATCTTCACCGCTAAAAAATGAGCATGTCTGCATGCTTGTATTTCAAGCTTCGAAATGGACTACTCTGAATATTGCATCTTCGCTCATGGTTTTTCCTTGTGCAAACAAAGGAATTGGTCGGCCTGCAAAAATGCAAAAGACCCATGAAAACTTCATGTGATAACACAAAGAATAGGATTAAATATGGATTCATGTGAATCCCATCCAACTCCAAAGAATTGAAACACATAGAGGAAAAATGACCAAGATAATTCAAAGATGAAACCCGTAGTATCAAGTTTGGTCTTGCAATTGATGGAGTGTGCTCATTCTCTGTCATGAGCTCAAATTATAGTGTTTGTCCAGTCATATTGATAGTATACAATATTCCCTCATCGATGAGTGTCAGAAAGGAGAACCTTGTGTTGACTCTCATTGTTCCAGGAAAACATCAAGTTAAAAACAAGGATTTTTATCTTGCGCCTTTTATTGATGAGATCCAACTGCTATGGAAAGGTATAAGAATGTATGACATATCATGTCCTCCATTGAATAGGTCCTTCATGTTGTATGGTGTGCTATGTTGGACTATTCATGATTTCCCAAGACTTGGTGTTTGTTCCTGTAAGATAAAAAAAAATTACATATTTACACTAATAATTTATTTTCATCCCAACTTTCATACTTAGTTTTATACTATTATTTCGATGTTATTAACCTTACTTATTGAATTGCAGGGATTCAAACAAATGGGATATTTTCATGTCCAAGATGTGTAGAACAATTTCAAGGGAGGTATTCTAAATATCTACATAAATTTATTTATGCAAACTACATGGTATGTAAACAGCATGGTTTTTCTACCACTAGATCATAGGTTTAGAAACCGCCATAAGAATCAATTTGATGGAAAATTTGAAAATAGTGGCCCTCATATGGGTCCAGTTGATTGGCTTAAGAAGTATGAATATGTTGAATTCAAAGCTTTGCATGATTTTTTGGAAGGGGGTGATTCTATTGAAGAACCAAAACAAGTTGTAACTAAGATGCCAAAAAGGATGAAAAGGAAATCCATATTTTATGAGCTCCCTTACTAGAAAGATGTATTAATATATCACCTATTAGATCCTATGCACATCTTCAAAAATGTACCAGATTCAATATTTCGACATATATCAGGAAAAGAGAAGGAAATTGTGTCTTCGAGGAGAGATATTTCTCTTCCGCGTACCAAATTAGATAGAAAACATTTTGACCAAATAGGGAAAATGAAACATATGCAGAAGCTCCATGGATTTTGAAAAAGAAAGAGCCAGAGCAACTAAAAAATGTCATATGTTCAATAAGGACACCTACTATCTATGGGTCGTCATTGGTTAAAGATTTTATAGTTGATGGACATATCACAGGATTTAAAACACATGATTTTCATAATTTTATGAAGGTATTATATATCATCACTTAACTTTTATTGGTAAAATTGATTAGGTACTAAATATATTATGATATTCTATTGTGTGAAAAAAATAACTAATGATATTTCATAAATGTGTTTGACAGCATATCATGCCATTGGAAATTAGGGGGTATTCATGTCTTATCATTGACTTGACGAATTCCATAAGTCAATTGTCAACATTTTCAAGGTATGTGGTATGGAATGTTCATGTGTGAGAGACATAGAGATATTGTGTTTCATTTTAATTTTTTCCTAAAGGTTCATACTAATTTACTATTATTATATTAGGTGGGTGACATCCAAGGAGATCCACAAATGTGAAGTTCCAAAATGGAAGAAGGAAATTGCATAAATTGTATGTGTATTTGAGAAGGAGCTCCCTACAAGTCCATTTACTTATACACCTAGTCGGTGACATTGAATTGGAGGGTGTCGTATCAATGAGGTGGATTTTTTTCTTTGAGAGGTATATGAAAACTCTAAAAATATATGTTCGACAAAAGGCACATCCAGAGGGTTGCATGGCTAAAGGGTATGTATTGAATGAAGTATTTATATTCCTATGTGAATTCCTTGGTAAGGATTTCAAAGATGGGCCACACTTTTGAGATGAAGAATGAGCATCAGATATTATTGATGGAGAAAAACCATAATCTAATGGTGTTCAAGTAGAAATTAGTAAGTAAAATCATTATCATTGTGGTTTTTTTTATTGCAATCATTAATTTACTTTGTAATTTATTTGTCAAATTAACAAAATGGCCTTTGGAGTTTGAAACAAACATGTTGACATGTAATAGGTGTAGACTAAAGTGCTATACTCGACAAGTTCATTCTATAACACATGGACTTTATGAACAAATGGATTGATTTGTATGATAAAAATATAGAAGAAGTGTTAGAAGAAAGGAGACAATTTAAGAGATCGAACCCAAGAAATACCCCATTTCATACTGATCTGCAAGGGGAAAGGGGCAAAGATTGCACACTAGAATGGGTTACTGAAAAAATTCAAAATCAAATAGAAGATGCAAGTATAGATTCAAACATAACAAAATATGAAATCAACATGTCTAGAGGATGTGAAAGAAAGGTACAGTTGGAATTTTACAAAATGTTGCTTCCTTACAATTTTGACACTATTAACTATTTTAATATTTGTCATTATATTTGTTTTAACTGAAATAAATGATGTTTCACAGGCAAGGAAATATCTAGCAATGTGGGCATATGGTAGACATTATCATGTAGAATGTGTATATGTAAAGAGATGATCCTTCAATTGTGGCATCATGGTTGACTTCAAGCAATCCAGTCAATCAAGATCAAAAGATAAGAATATTATTGAAGGAAATCTACAATATGTTGGGAAAATACATGAAATTATTGGGTTGGATAACCACTCTTTTAAATGTTGTATTTTTAAGTGTAGATGGTATGAAGCATTTGAGAGGACACAAAGACATGATACCCATAGTGGATTTTTTTCTATAGATTCCTCAAGGTTCCTACCGGAGGATAAGGAGCCTTATGTTCTACCAATTCATTGTGAGTGGGTATTTATTTAACTCAAATAAGAAGCGATAGTGACCAATAATCTATTAATACACTTTATATTGTGAATATATACATGTGTCTATTAATCAATTAAAATGTTATAACATATGTCTAATATATGTATGTACTCATTCATGTGAAGGTATTCTTCTATGAATATATTTTGGACTGAAAATGGATGTTTGTCATACTTTATGATCCAAGATTAAGGCATGTATTTGACGATGCATTAGTGGATATTGAGCAAAAAAAGGATGGCCAAAAAAATGAGATAGAGGGATTAGAGAACATCAAAGAAATTGGCATCCATGATGATGTTGAAGATGGTTATGTTCAAGCACAAGAAGACAACAATCCAAAGTTAGATGATGTTATGGAAGACAACAATATGGATGGTATAGAAAATGATGATCCAAATACATCTGGTAACAATATAGATGGTCTACAGTCAAAATTTAATGATGATGAAGATGATGCAGGTCAAGATCAGGATGATGATAATATTAACTACTTTAAATATCATATGAACATTGAAAATGATACACTAGATGACATTGTTGCAGACAATGATGTTAATGACCAAGACTTCTAAATTTTCATAACTATTTGTAATCCATGTTTAAAAAATAATGATTCTTATGGCCTAAACTTTGAAATGGTTCAATATTATTTGTGTCAATACAAATTACCTATTGCAATATCCTTAAAGTGTTCAAGATATGGTATGAATTGTTGGAAGAAAAAAATAGGATTACTTGGATGCTTCTTCCATTCATTTTGTATCAGCATATGTTCATGAAGACACAAAAGTTAATAAAATAATAATGCATGTATCTCACAATGATTTGAATAAGAAAATTTGTTAACTTCATTATTTTTATATTGTTTTCATTTTAATGTTGGGCATAATTTTTTATTATGTTTTATTAAGAACTAAACATAAAATAATTAAACAAAATAAAATATTTTTATCACCTAGAATTAGGTGAAAATTTAATAAATTAAAGCTCAATTTAAGTTTCCTATTTCATATAAAAACATGAATATTCAATATCAATGATTTCACTAAGTATTAAAATACTCCCATACCATCAATGCATTCGCCTAGTCTAACCATGTAAAATTTCAACTCATACAGTCACATTTTGAAGAAATTTCAATGTTGGCCCCATTCACTGCTCACTGTGTTGGGTCAATTGATGACATTCTAGATGGGCATGTTGGAAGACATTTCAAGAGAGTTTCGACCAAGATTTTGTAGATGGGAATGACGAATGATGAAAATGAGACTACATAATGAAGCTTCATGCAAACATGGAGGATGTCGAAGATTATGCGGGGAAGTCAAGCATCCTTGAGTCTTGAAACCATCGCATATCATCAAGGCATGTGTCTCGTCTAACCATGTCAAATTTCAACGCATACATGCACATTTTGAAGAAATTTTAACATTGGCACCATTCACTTCTCACCATGTGGCGTTGGAGGATGACATTGGTGATGGGCGTGTTGGAAGACGTTACATGACATTTCAAGAGAGTTTTGAAAAAGATTCTAGAGATGGGAATGAGGAATGATGACAATGAAACTACATGATGAACATTGTTGAAAACATGGAAAATCTCAAATATTATGCGAGGACATCATGAATCCCTAAGTCTTGAAACCCTTGCATATCGTCAAGGCATGTGTCTACTCTAACCATGTCAAATTTCGGCGCATATAGGAACAGTTTGAAGAAATTTCAACATTCACCCCATTCACTGGTCACTGTGTGGCATCGATGGATGACATTGGTGATGGGCATGTTGGTCGAAGACGTTCCATGAAATTTCGAGAGAGTTTCGACAAATATTCTATAAATGGGAATTATGATGAATGATGACAATGATACTACATGATAAACATTGATGAAAACATGGACGATCTCAAATATTATGTGAGGACGTCAGGAAATATTCTTCAATCTTGAGACCCTCACATACCATCAAGTCATGTGTCTAGTCTAACAATGTCAAATTTTGACGAATGTAGGAACAATTTGAAGAAATTTCAACATTGTCCCCATTCACTTCTCACCGTGCGACATTAGTCGATGACATTGGTGATGTGCATGTTGGAATACATTCCATGAAATTCAAGAGAGTTTTGAAAAACATTCTGTAGATGTGAATGACAAATGATGACAATGAGACTACATGATGAATGTTGATGCAAACATGGACGATCTCAAAGATTATGTGGGGACATCAGGAATCCCTAAGTCTTAAAACCCTTGCATAACGTCAAGTCATGTTTCTATTATAACCATGTGAAATTTCAATGCACATAGGAACAGTTTGAATAAATTTCAACATTGGCCCCATCCACCGCTCCCCGTGCGACATTAGTGGATGGCATTGGTGATGGGTGTGTTAGAAGACGTTCCATGAAATTTCAAGAGTTCCAAAAAATCCCTATATCCCTTAACCCCTAATCCATTGACCCTTAAATCTTTAATCCCTAATCCCTAAACCCTTAATCCCTCAACCTTAGTTAATCCCTAATCCATTAACACAAAATCCCTAAATCCCCTAGCCCCTAAGCCATCGACCATTAGACACTTAAACCATAATCCCTAATCCCTTAATCCATAAACCCCTATTCCCTAAGAACTTAAACATTAATCCCCTAGCCCATAATCCCTAAGACATTAACCATTAAACTACCTAACCTATAAGTGCCGAATCCCTTAGCTCTTGACCCTTAATCCCTTAATCCCTAACCCCTAATCCCTTAACCCTTAATCCTTGTACCCCAAATCCATAAATCCCATAATCCTCAAAGACCCTATCCACTTAACCCCCAAAACCTCAACTAATTAACTATTTAGGCACATCTTGTGTTATTTCTAGCACTATAAGCGCCTAATTTAGTGCCTACATGTTTTGGTCAGCGCAAAAAACGCCAGAAATAGCACCATCTAGATAAATAGCATTGAATTTTTCAAACAAATCTGAGAAAAATACACTAAAACATTCTTTAACCTTGTACAATATTTACTGCAAATAGATTTTCAGTCAAAGAACAGAAAAGATACAATGGCAAATAGAAACATTACACAGATATTTTTCCCCTGGAAACCCAAACTGGGAAAACTGGCAAATTCTATATTCATTCATAGTGATACTTTGTTTACAATACAATATACATATAGGATCCAGCGACATCCAAAACCCTAACCCAATTACCTAGATTAGTCAACAACCATCGCCGAAAAACCATGTGCCAGAAAACCACCTAACTATGTGACATGTTTCTCGAGGTAGAATATTTTTTTTCGAGGGCACTGCCCCCGAACCCCCATGTGGCGGGCTTTGCCTCCCTGCACTCCCAACACAAAGCACAAATACTACTTCTCTTGCAAATAATATAACACATACCCAACAATAGTGCCATCCCAATAAATAGCACTGAATTTTTCAAAAAAAATGGAGAAAAATACACTAAAACATTCTTTGGAAGCAAAAAAGGGAGCAAATCACAAGGATTTGTTGTAATGAATGAAGCATTGAGAATTTATAATATCTTGTTTGTGATTCAATTTTAAGGGTTAAGGATCATATCAATATATCACTCTTTAGAGTTCAATGCTTCAAGCTTTGATATTCATCATAAAATTTGGATTCCTATATGAAACACTAATTAAATGGGAAGGGAAATTTAGATGTTGGAGAGGAAAGAAGCATAATATTAAAGAAAAGAAAAATAATGACTTGTTGGGTCATTATCTCTGTCTTTTAGCCTTAGTCTTCAACAATATTCTAGTAAGTACCCATTTCTCCCATGTTTTCAACATTTTTTGTCCATTCTTATTAAATATTATTTACTAGTGTTGCTACATTGTATTTTTGGAGTCCACAGTGTTGGGTTGTTATATTATTTGCAGTGAAAGTCTAGTTGAGGTGGATCCATTAGGAGTGAAAGTAGAAGTCGAAGTAATCGACAATAAATTTGAATTCGAAGTGATCAACAACGATTCAAAGAGGTCAACCGAAAATAGGTCGATAGGAGGTCGTGTGGCAACCAATTGAAGACCGAATGTAGGTTGACCAGTAATCTGATTGGTAGTCGAATGTAACAAAATATAGAGATTTGCAGGATTTATAGCCAATGATATACATAGATATGTAACCATCTTTTGGGTGCCTTTATTTAAGGTTTTTCCTATTGTAAATCCTATAAATAAGGTGTGTTGTACTCGTGTTAATTTGATCTTCATGTTAATCTTTAGAAGTAGGTTGTTGTTTTTGTAGATGTAAGTCGAACTGGTTGTAGGGTTTTTCTTGTGTAAATCGAGAAGGTATGATGTCAATTGTGTCTTAGTTGTAGACCAAGTTTAGGAATGTAACCTTTTATTCATCAAAATAAGGCAACAAGAGAGCAAGACACTCAAGAAATGTTGGTTTTACCATTTGGTTTTCCGGGGTAAAATCTACGCGTACTCTATGATTGCTTTGTCATTTATTTTATAATTTAGATCTATGTTCCTCTATTCTACTAGGTTTAGCATGGAAGTGTATTTTCCTAACATGTGGTATCAGATATTGGTTTGAAAATATTGGATCTGAGCTAAACCCCAAGTCTAAAAAGAGTCATAAGTCAAATATCTTTAAAGGTGTGCTTAAAGAATGGCAAGTAGTTCAAGGATATAGATTGAAAAATTCAATAGCTAGAATTTTGAGCTTTGGAAGCTTAAAATTGAAGATTTTCTTTGTAGATCGAGAACAATGGGAAACAATCTTCCCAGGTACCATTCCTATAGGTATGTCTAGGGAAGAATGGGAGAAACTCAAAAGAAGGTGTTAGCACTTATTCTTGCAAGGGGATGTTTTTCCTTTGAAGTTGGCCATTGGGTGACCAAATGCGAGAAAACGGGTTTAAAAACCCACCATATGCATTTTTATCCAAATTCGAGGTGCGGTTATGCAAAGGTGCACACATACCTGGTCGGCGAAAATCCATCAAGCACAGTCTCAGTCTCAGCCGTCATATCCAAAGATAATTAGATCCACGACCATCGGGCAATCGGGATTATAGAGTTGCGCAAAGTTTAGCATCAGACCAAAGCCCAAAATCATGATATCTGGGCCGTTCATTTCAGAGGGACATTTGGCACATGATCAGCATAGTCACAATTTTGTGAATCGGGAGGTCGAGATTCGATCACATCAAAGACTCCCGAAACATGAAATCGCGAAAAGATTGCAGTCGTTGATCAAAGGAGAAAGCTAGACCATTGGATCATCTTTTTGTGATTTCGTGAGTCAAGAAAGTAAGAAGGTAGAGTCTTGAAGACTCGTGAAACGCAAAGTTGCGAAATGATCTGAGCCGTCCAACTAGGGGAGAACGTAACAGAAGATAAGAGAAATCGTGATTTCGCATTTCGAGGGTTTCAGCATGGAGCAAGGTGCGAAGCCCCAAGTCCCGAAATGTCGATCGACTATGTCCCGATGTGCCTTAGTCCCGATGGTTGATGTCCCGAAGTGACAATTTTTGATATGTCAAAGTCCCAAAACCGAGGACTCATGGGAGCCTTCCGATCCAGAGGATCATGTGGTACCTGATCAGAGATGTCGCGGTTTCGTAGATCGAAATACCTAAAGGCAGGAGTGTGGAAACTATCAATAGCTGAAATTGCGACTGGCGGCTGGGAATTAGGCACAAGGTTGTTTCCCAAGGTCACATGAAAGACTAGGGAAATGGAAAGGAGTTGCGCCAAAGGGCCAAAAGCGCATGTATTGATTGCAAAAGAAGAGCAATAGGGCTCAAAGCGCCAAGATTGATTTGAAGAAGTCAGGGAACCGCCTAAGGAATTCATGAATGTCAGAACTCATCCTAATCCCAATCAAGGTAGTTAATGGAAATAGGGGGTGGTGGTTGAAGCCTCGTTTCACCCCATTAATGGAAAGAAAGAAAGGATGGTCGTGGTGGCTAGCTGACAACCTAGAGATCCTCTGTAAATGGATTTTCCTGCAAAGTTCGTACTGTTTGAATTTCACATATGACAGAGGAAAACATGTGCAGTTTGAAAGGAGAAGAAGGAAACGCAAATATTTGAATGCAATGGTCCGATCGTATCCCTGAGGGACATGAGCAGTTCCGAGTATTTATACTCAATTTTGATATTTTGTAAGGGTTGTCAATGGTTGAGCTAGGCTCTCGTATTGTAAAGTTTTGAGGAAGCACTGGTTCCTCTAGTTATGCATCTGTATTTGAGACTTCTTGTTTAATGAAATTCATCTTCTTTATGTATCTCTGTAAACAACTGCGTTAAAACACTCGGAACTGGAGGATCTAGTCGAGGGTAGTTATGTTGTTGTGATGTAGGTTTGATCATTGCAATATTTTCACCAGTTTCAATCAGTTTCATGTGTTATCTTTTCCCTCTTACACTAAGTATCTCAGAATTGGAGGATCCAGTCGAGTTGTTACAGTAGCATTGTGATGTAGGTTTGATCATCATGTTGTTATAACTATTTCATTTAGGCATATCTTAGTTTCTGAAACTTCGGGTCCAAGAGGATATTGTTCTTGAAGCTTTTCTTCCTTAGGTTGCTGGAAGACCGGATGTCCATAGCAGACTCTTAAATTTTCTCACCAAGTCTTCCCTCTTCTCATTTTAAACTCAAATTTCTGACTGGAGTTAGATCAAGACCTCACTTGCTTATGTTTTTCCTGGTCCAGGATTCCCAGTTAAAGTGATATTCTCTTGGGTTTGTGCCCATTCGACCAACCTTATTCATTCATTGTGACATATAAAATTGATGGGTATCAAGCTTACCTTTGCCACAATCCAGAGGTGACTTCTGGCGCTAACATCTCTGGTACTGTTGTCGAGGATGAAATTGAAGATTTTCCCTGGGATTGAATGACAAAGATTACTGGTTCTGAGGGTGCATCAGAACCTAGTACATCGAAGATTGCAACTGTGCACCTAGCGACTCCACTGTGGTGACTCCACTATTTCCACTTCACTATTTCAGTTGTGGCTACTTTTAGCACACCTGAAAGCTGACCCAGAGGAGATTTATCGAATAGGTTTTTAGTAGCTACTTTCTCATCTTGAGAAGTTCTTTGGGGGAATGACAATGTTAGGATCTGGCCTTTGATGGTGATCAAAGACCAGACACATTCAAATTTGTCAATCATTCACCTGGCGACTCCATGATTAAAGCATCGATCGGTGACTCCACTGGTTTGAAATGGACAAAATCCTAGCTCGGAGGTTTTCCCCTTTTGATTTTTCTGTTGTTTCTAGTTTTCCTAATGTTGTCCCTATTGTGGATGAACAGGGTGATTATTTTCCCATGTTTAGAGAACGTAAAGAGGACCACCCTGCTCGGCATCTCCATGAGTTTGATGAACTCATGCATCAGTGGGAGATACATCATGAGGATGTTTTAATGAATATGTTCATGTTCTCATTAGATGGGTGTTGGAGCCGGAAGTCACTC
>ML831038.1:46882-63426 GCA_009831015.1 Picea engelmannii | reverse complement strand
ATAATCAATCAAAGCTAACCACATGCCATACTCAACCATAGTTAGACATAGTCAATCATTGTCAGTCATAGTTAACAATGGTCAAACATGGTCAAGCATAGTCAACCATGATCAACTTGAGTTAACCATGTCATGGACAACCAAAGTCCATCATGGTCAACCAATGTTGTACATGGTTAACCATAGACAACCACAATCAACTATAATAAGACATGATCAATCATGGTTAAATGCAATCAACCATTTCTAAGCATACTCGAAGATACTCAAACTTGGTCAGCCACCATGAATTGTAGTCATCCATGGCCAACCATGGTCAAACCATAGTCAACCATGTGGTCAAACATGATCAACCATGGTCAAGCATGATCAACCATGGTCAAGCATGATCAACTATAATAAAAAATAGCCAATCATGGTCAACCATGGTCAAGGAAAGTCAACCATAACCAAACATGTTCAACCAAAGCTAGCCATGATTACTGAGTCTATCATTCATGTATTATAATTGGGTGACTTTTCACCTACTCTTATATAGTAGAGTAATTGTTTTCCTAGATGACAGTTTAGGAATTTTCAAAACTCGATACCTCTTAGATAATAGTGATAAGAGTTATGCCAAGATTTACAATTTGAAAAATTAAAAGAAGAAGTAAGAATCTGCAGTTTTTGTCTCGTATAAATCATCATTATAAATTTGTAGAACATGTAAACTGAAAAGTAATTAAAATTTTTAACCATCATCAAAATTTTATTTGACAAGCAAAGGAAAAGTAAAATTCCAAATCTACCCTTGAATGATATTGTAACTCATGCACACATAAGTGAATCAAATCCCACCCCCATGTCCTTCAATTATATAGGTCACTAGGGTGTAGAAAAATTGGTGATGGAGTCTATTGTTAAGGCACTCTGTTATGTGAAGTCATCGGTTTGAAACCATTGACTTACCTCATGTGCCTCCTGAGGGGATGCGTTGGCATGCTTACAGGTTATAGTGGTAGCAATCAGATAACTTGACCTTCTATCATGTGAGTACGAGCCTAGCTAGTTGTCAATTTTGTCAATCACAAACAAAATAATTCCAAATATAACCTTGATGTAAAATATTTTTGGTTAGAAACCCTACGAGATATCAAGATTCTACATACATTTGTAGTAAAACTATTTAATCCATGAAATTTAATTTATATCAAAGTTGTTAAACGTCCATTTATTATTAAAACTTTATCTAGTGATGAAGGTTTGTCTGAGCTTTAATGTCCTTGCAACTTCAGTTAGTGAAACCAAATACATTTCCAAAATTCTCAATAAAATGTTTGTTTATGGTGAAAAAGTCTATATATTATTTTTTTTGGATAAAGGAAGATGTGGGAGGAAAAGGTACAAATTGATTGCACAATAGGGTTACACAAAATGAATAAGGATGTTAAATTCATTAGTGTACAAGTTAGTTTTGTTATATATTCAATAATCTATGGTCTTGTAAGGTGTGGATCTTAAAATTTCATTTCTTTGTAATACAAAATTTAAAAACTTGGTGGTGGAATTTTAATAATTTGTAGGATTCCAAGTAAAATACATCTTACATCATAGTTGAATACGATATGTCTATCTATTTTTTAAAGTTCTCTTTGTAAATCTCAATTAGGTGGGTTTGCTTAACATGCATTTAGTTTTATAAGAGGTCCCTATTTCCTCCCCGAATGGGGTGTCAACACAATCGCTGAGTAGGAGTCTAGGAATTGGTTAGATGTTGCCACATCGAAGGTCCTATATGATATCGTTCCCTCAATAGAATTTAATTGTTGTACTAGGCCCATTATGGAGATATTACTCTAATTGACTTTGGTTGATCATTTTGATCTCATAATGGTTCAGAAGAAGTGTTACATCATTAATTCTACAGGATTTCAGGATTCATGGATACACATAGTTTAAGGAGGATGGCGAGTGTTGGATACTCAAACCTAGAAACTAGTGGGAACTTGTCTCTATTTGTCTAGCCTCTGGCTACACCAACGATCTTAATTTTTTTACATGGAAAGGTTCCTGGGTTTTCTTGGTTGAGAGTATTTGTGTTCATACTGATTTCTAGAGTTATAGTATCCATGGTCAGAGATGACATGGAATTTCTTGTCCTTAGTCCCACTCAACTCTAATTCATTGGTTTCCAATCTATCTCTATTAATCGCATCCCCAACACATCTCATTTTGTTTATGGTTGCAACAATATGTCAACTATGAAGGAAGGAGCATCCGAGGAAAGAACGAAACTCAACTTGCAAGGAAAATGCATCCATTCACAACAACCTATCGAAATTTATCATTACAAGAAAATAACCCAAAGGATTACTAGAGCTCAAGCAAGGGAAATAAATGCAACAACAGGTTACCATTGCATATTTATGAAGAATGTCAAGAAGGAGATGGAATACATGGATAAAACCATTCATGAAAAAGACATAAGTTGTCAAAATCTCATCTATAAGTAGAATTCAAGGACCAGATAACAACAACATGCTATTATATATAAATTGGACTTGGTAGATAAGAAGTTAGAAGGAATCTATAAGGAAATAATTAATGTGGAAATAATTGTGACAAACCCCACTAACAATTAGAATGTTATTTTTACTATAGATGAGAAGGCTCTATCCTGAAAGGGAAATCTATCTAATCCCATCAGGTTGGATGAGGATGTTGGAAACCTAGTGGAAATTCAAAAATTGTAGCCTCTTTCACTACCATCCTCGGGCCAATTTTTGTCAACTTATGATCATGTATCTCAATATAACTAGGTTTTGTATAATCTACTACTATTTAGTATATATGATGTTATTAAGGAATAAAGTTAGGTCTTAGTAAAAGAAAATATGTTATGAATTGGCATTAGCATACTTTGATTTAGAACTCCGATATGTTTTGGACTACTTTGCACCTAGTTTTCCTTGTTGTGGGTGTTAGAAAATTTTGCTTGTAGTATTTTACTATGGCATATTAATACAAATATATTACCAAAAAAGTCTTGATTTCCACAGAATTTACAATGACAACAACTTCATGTGTACCAATTATGATTTGTTTGAACTAAAAAATTATCCACCATGCAAATTTATCCTTAGAAACCTGATGTGATATTCTACCTAGAAATTTAGTCTTTTTTACAAAATATTTTAAAGTGATAATTATTTCAACCAAAATCTTGTATTCTTCTTAGAATCCCTTTAAAGTGATAATTCATTTCTTTGAAAACATTTTCAAGTGAAATGACCTTTCACTTAGAATTTCCTAGAGGAAATTATGCATGGAAAATAAGATCACCTTGTTTGAGAAGACATTGTAAGGATGATAACCAATTCCGTGCATTTTTAGGAGAACTTTCATCATAATAAGCTACACTGCCAACAATTTTCACATTGTATTCTTTATCAATAGGATAAATGTTCTGCAATTAACTTGACTCCCATCACCATCATCATATAACTCATACTAGTAGACCATTGTCTATGGTGCAATGGATGAAATTTTGTTTCCTCTTGACTTGTAGGGATAAAATATTTAGGAGAAGATTATATTTCATTTTAGAGGGTTATGATGGGTCTCACCCTTCTATGTTGACAATTGAAAATATAATAAGTTTTTCATTTGAAAAATAAAAATGAAGATCATTAACAGTCAATAAACTTATCTTGTTACATTGCATTTGTCAGTGTTTCATGGAAAAATGCACATGAGACCTAGCTAAAACACACACAATTAAAGATTATGAAGAAAAGGAAGAAATATACAATATGAAGAATGAGAATCAATGTATATTATGATCTTATCAATGAGTGAGTGATATTCACTCATATAGGAAATGACATCCTATAATTAGGAATGCATGCATAATAGTGATGGTATAAAATTAGAATGTCTAAAGTAGAACTAGTCAATTATCTCCTACTGAACTAGTGTGTCGAAAATGGAAATTTCTCCAACACCCCCCCCCGAACATCACTATGGAGTAAAAAATGAGTCCCGACTACTAGGCCATATTAGGTAATTATGTACAATGTAACTAATTAACACTGAATAAAAATGAGGAAAGAGGGAAAACCACATGGGAACAAACCCCCCCCCCTTAAAATATAATGTATCAAAAGAAGAAAATGGCAGCTACTAGGCAACCATGTTCTTCACTGCAAGACGATCCCACAAAGTCTGAAACTTATGCTCACTGAAATTCTTCGTGAAGATGTAGAAATATTTATGTATCTGATGAAGTCCTTTGGCAACCTGTTGAGCCTTGTACCTCTTGATCCTGTGGACCCATCTGCATCTGAAAAATATTCCTTTCTGGTGGAAGTGGAACCAGATGCCAAGTCTGATTCTCTAGGAGTGAGTCATACTCCTTTTGTATGGTTTCTTGCCATAATGGATTTCCCACAACCTTATTGTAGGTTTGTGCATCAGTAGATTGAACCATATAACAATGCATGGGCATCATAGGTTCTAAAGCTAAAAGTTCATGAGAAGGATCCTCATGCTGAGATCGAGTCGTCATCTAATCCAATGGATTCCCTATAAAGATACCTGCTTCCTGAAGTGTGAACTATGCCTTCTTGGGCATATGTTGAAGCTTCAACGTTGGATTCTTATCTGGATGTACTACCTTCTTATTTCCATATAATGAATATGAGTGTATGGAATCACCTCTGATGTCTGAAAGTGATGGAAGCACAAGAGTATATGCATGTTGCACTAGAGGTGCATGCAAAGTAATCTCTATATGTGTAAGTAGAATAGAGGAGTCATAGTCAGAAACCTTAGTGAATTTATACAACCTTGACTTGTGAACCACCTCACCAATTGCAATGATGGAATTGTCATGCATGTCAATTACTGAAACGAAATATGATGTAAATTAAACCTTTTTACCTTTCTGAGTGATCTGATAAACTAAGAGAAGATTCATAGAAAGATTTGGAACATGTAAACTATTCTCAAAACTACCATTATGGATTTCCACTCTCCCTTCTCCTGCTATTGCTACTGGAGTATCATCCCCCATGAGAATAGGGGGTCTTGAGCATGGACTCAAAGAATAGAAAACTTCCTCTTTCGTTGCCATATGATGGGATGCACCAGAATCTATAATCCATGCATCATATAAGGAATTAATTGCAACCAAAGAACGATGATTACATTTCGTAAGAGCATGATATTCTTCCTTCTACTTCTTGACTTCCTCTGGAATGAAGTTTCCAAGGTTGTTTTGCTGAAGTGCCTGTGCCATAAGATTGATATGTTTCTTCATGCATGTCGATTCTTCATGATTCGGTTTAGTGTAGTAAGTGCAATTCTTTCCCTTCTTCTTCTTCTTCAAATCTGAAGATTCTTTGGAACCTGAAGAATTGTTAAAGGGTCTGGAATATCCCTCCTTTTCGTTCAATTTCTTCTTCTTGTTCTGTTTGGATGATCCTTCTCAATCATGAATGGTGAGTGCATGTGATTTGGGATCCTTGATGAGGCCCATCTATATAATTTTTGTTTTCTCTTGTGTGAGAGACTCAATGAACTGAGCCAACGTAGGCATTTTCCAATTTGTTCCAAAAAGACATCTGCCATAATGGAAATTGGAGACATATACAACGTATTCTAGTACTAGCTTGGCCAATATTGTTAGAATAAGTTGTTTCTCTTATGTATACTTATCAATACCATATTCACCCAAGCTCAATATCAAATATTTAAATTTAGTAAAGAAATCCTATATATTATCAAAACGTTTAGGGTCTAAGGTATTCAACTCTACCTCAAGCATATGGCCTCACATCTCATCCTACTTTCCAAAGAGTCCTTCTAGGGCGGTCCATATATCATTTGTAGTATTTCATGTGACAACATGAAACCATAAATCAGTGGATATTAACTCAAGAAGTATTTTTGTGGCCTCATCCTTACGGTTTGCCCATCTGGTCTTCTCAAGCATTGATGTAGGTTATGTTTCTGTTGCCATCGTCAAATTATACAACCCTTTTATTTTGAGTTGAAATGCAGGCTTCAGATTCCATTCAAAATAGTTGTACGGTGTGAGTATTATCACCAGACTTGATTGCAGAAGTTGCATCACCTCCATCCTGACTATTGATTATGAAAAAATCTTGAAAACCCATATTGTGAATTCTGAGATATGACATACGGTTCTATGGAAGATATAGATATGATAAAACAACTATATCTCATCAAATATGATGTGGGTTTAGGATATTTTTGGTGAGCATGAAAATCCTTATGTTATACATCTCTGGTCCAAATTTCAGCCTAACCAAGATCGCGTATTTTGAGATATGGCTATTTTACTATAGAAAACCAATTTTTTTAGGGTTGTTGAATCATTGCACCCTAGAGAAGGATAAAGTGCAATGATGATGAATCGTTGCACCTTAGTGAAGGGAACAATGCAAATATTGTGAAAAAATGAATCTTTGCACCCCAAATGAATAACACAGTGCACCGATTGTGAAAAACAGAATCGTCGCACCCCGATGAATAACACAGTGCGATGACGTCGCACCTTGGTTGTGTATAGGCCATGACGATGTCTGAATTTTTTTTTTCTTAAGCTTGAGTGTGATCGTTGCACCCTTCGATAGGGATAGGCCGCAACAATTCCAATCGTCAAACCTTTCGATAGGGATAGGCCGCGACGATGGCAGAAACTGGTTTTACTCAAATCCTCTTTTGCTCTTCTCTGGCTTGTCTGGGTTGCTCCAAGCAGCTCGGCTTTGATACCATGTCAGTGTTTCATGGAAACCTACACAAGAGACCTATCTAAAGCATACACAAACAAAACTTATCAAGAAAAGGAAGAGAGATACAATATGAAGAATGAGAATCAATTTATATTATGATCTTATCAATGAGTGAATGATCTTCACTCATATAGACAATGCCATACTATAATTAGGAATGCATGCATAATAGTGATGGTATAAAATTAGAAAGTCTAAAATAGAACTAGTCAGTTAACTCCCACTGAACTAGTGTTACTCCCATTGAACTAGTGTGTCGAAAATACAAATATCTCTAACAACATTATCCATTTTAAATAATTTATTTATTGTAATTTTTATCCAAAATTTTACAATTCCATATAAATTTATAATTTGTATACATTGTGTGGAGGTGGTTTTGGATAAAATAATAAAACCTTTGGTTTTAATAGACCAATGAAGACTTCTTCTAAATTATCTCTTTATTTATTCACAGGGAAATGTTCTTGAAATCATGCAAAATCAATAATAAGAATTTTATTTTTTGTGGTGGTGGAAGTGTTATAGATGTGTCCTAAAATTGAATAAGGGGATATAAGGTACACTTGATGTTTGAGTGTGATGAATAATTTCATGTATTCTTTATGGATACTGTACGACTAATTTTGGTAGTTAAATTTAAAACTGCACATGGTCAATCTTCCATACAAACATGGAGTAAAATGGCATGTTTTTTTTTTATAAAATCAAGACATCAATTCAATCATACCCAAATAAAAGGTATAAGCATTGTGGACATATTTCCTATAATTATTGAAATGTAAATATTAAATAAGAGGTTTGATTCATTGAACTATATTGTGAACAATTCTCAAAAAGACCTACTTGAAATTCAATAAGGAGGTCATTGTCATTAGAGACGAATCATTGTAAAAATAACACTTTGGGGTGCATTATGAGTACTAACTCCCTAAGGTTGGAAACAATAAAGTGCGCAAGACAAAAGAAAATGTGAGTGAGTGTAACACTCAAAAATCTAATCAAGAAATTAAATAACTATGAGACTCCTTACATGAACTAGATATTTGGATTGATGATTCTCACAAACAATTTCATATGAAGGACAAATTGATTAAATCACTTCAACTTGAAATAATTGAAAAGGAACACAAAATTCTAACAATGAAAATAGTTGATGCAACTTATGACACAAATGACCTAATGCAAATGGTTGATGTTACTTATGACACAAATCACCTAATGATTGATACATATGAAACAAAATATATAATTGAGTATTCCTTAACTAGTTTTTAATTGAAGTCATTGAAGGCAAGTTTTGCATATGAATCATAAGAGTGTTATTGGGCTAATTGTTAAGTGCGGACACAAATCAATCCCCCTAGCTTCACTACAGAAACAGAAAAAAACAAGACAATACACTAATATTTCCTTAGGTTTCAATTATCCAATGAGAAATGGATCTAAAATATACCTTTTAAATATCAAAGATTTGACTTCACCAATGCAATCCAAGCTCCATCGCAAGGCTTATGGAGAAATATCTGCAAATAAACTGATGCAGGAGCATCTACGACTCCCACAAGCGAGTCGCGCGAGGAGAAAGAATACAGCTGGACAACGCCAGCGCGTGCATTTTGAGTTACCTTGGAGTTGTTGCGCCGCCACTTGAACGAAGGAATTCAAAGCTAGGCACACTTGTATGATATTAAAGATAAGAAGGCATTTATTTAGTTTTAATGTTGTTAGGTAGGAGTTAACTGTAGATTAGACAGTTTTGACTCTTGAGAGGGAAAACAGAATATAGGCACCCTCCTTTGTATTATTGAGGAGTTCTGGATTATTCAGAATTCAGCATTAGCATAGAGAGACGAGGAGAACAGAGCATAGATCTTGTAAAGAACCTTCATGTACAGATATTGAATTAATAGTAAGTTGTGATTCAATTCCATGGATGTGTTTGATCTCTGTGTGTTGTTAATATTATGCTTATGCATGTTTGCTTCTTTTTATGATTATCTCCTATATGCTGCATATGTGATTGCATATCAGGTTCGAAACCTGAGGGAATGAAGTGAATGAGTTTCAATTGTTTCTCTGCTTAAGCCAGGAGATTCCTGCATAGAGTGTAGTTGAATTCCTCCGCATAGAGTGCATGGAGGAGGTTAAGAAGTTGAACTTTTGTTTTCTTTTGCCCAGAGTGAATTGGGTTGTTCGAGCCGGGTAGGTGGAGTGCAGGTCGAGCTGGAATCTCAGCAGCAAGTCTGAGGAGAGAAGGACAGGTTTGTTGTAGCTGCGGATGTACAGAACCCGGGAGACTTCAACACTTTGAAAGTTGTTGGAGGAGAAGCGCAGAAAGAGTGCTCGAAGTTCTCTGAAGGAGTCAGAGGAACAAGCTCAAGAGGGATAGCACTTTCGCACCATGGTGGGAACAGACCCAGTGACGTTCTTACAGGCCGAAGGTGGAAAAGCGCAGAAATATTCAGGAGGAAGAGAATCGACAACTTGAAGCTGTCGAAGAGATCTTCGAAATCCCTCAGACCGACAGATCGCAGAGGAGTTGAGAGAGGGTTAACTCGCAGGTGCCGAAAGAACTCCTTACCTGTGCATATCGGCATATCGGGGTTGGAAAGTGCAAGAACCACATGCACGTTGATACCGCGAGTCGCGATCCCCCGATTTAAACCGGAGTCGTCGATCGTAGGAGGGATAGGTGGCACGGGTTCCCAAGGAGTCGGGACTCGGCACTTCGGCGGTTTCGAAGTCGAGTGAAGAATGGAGGAATAGCGAAGTTCCGAACTGCGACGGGTGCCACGTAGACAAAGTGGGGTATAACACGTGGCATCGCACATCGGCATTCGGGGTGTTGAAGGGTGAGAGCATTGCTACCTTTCATCGGCCTTTTTCCCGATAGGGAAACCCCCGATACAAGAATCGTTGACCATTGACATCGGGGATCGGGATTCGGAGTTTCATACAGCAGGGGAGGAGTGCACAAGGTTCGCAAATCCGCGAAACCCAATCTTTCGACATACGAAAGGGAGATCGCCGAGAAGTTTGTGGGTGAGGGACTCCCGAGGGAGTTGGAAGAGCTTTGACTCTTCGGGCCCCATGAGAAAGAGAAGGTCCTAGTGGAGCGATCGTGCCATCGAGGGCAAGGTTGGCGTCATAAACACAATCCAAAGAAGACAAGAACAATATATTCTATTTCATATGAAACTATGTACGTGATAAAGGAATCATACAATATGAACAATTAACATTCATATAGGAAAGAAAAGTATATATGTATTAAAGAATGTGGAAGAAATATACAACCAGATGCCTTGATGTTGTTAGGTTCTTTCCAATAGTTCCTTGCTTCCCACACACTTCTTTCTCCAATAGATTCTGAGACTGTGTATGTGATAGCTATTCACAATCTATCTTGACAAAGAAAACCTCAAATCCACTCTAACTAAGCTAAAAACATCAATCCAAAACAACTAACTTTCTCCATGAGAGATCTTCTCCTTTTATAAGATGAAGAGGATAAGGTGAGGAGGTTAGGATGATCCCACTAACTCACGAAAGAGAGTAATATCCAAACCATTCGGAGGACACCTCACCATAGAAGCTTCTCCTTCTAGAAGCATCGAGAAGATGCTCATTTTTCCCACGTACAAAGGTCGTCGCACCCTAACTATAGTGCAACCTACAAAAACTCTATAGTCTAGCTATGGTGAAGCCTATGGAAAGCAGGCATTTCCGCACCTTGTGTATAGAGAAACCTACGGAAATCCTCTTTAATAGGGTTTTTACAAAGGAAAATACAACTTGTTCTCTCAGGAAAAATTCTTCTCCCTTCTTTCTTCAGGAATTCAGTCCAATGACCCCTCTAAAGGAAACAGATAGGTTTACATCATTAAC
Organism: Picea engelmannii; assembly: GCA_009831015.1. Lineage (NCBI taxonomy): Eukaryota > Viridiplantae > Streptophyta > Pinopsida > Pinales > Pinaceae > Picea > Picea engelmannii. Next base: position 52,735 of record ML831038.1, on the reverse strand, counting down.
GTTCATAAGGGTGATGAAAATAATGTGTAACAGAGAGACCCCCAAAGTATGAAGTTAGAACAGAATGATAGTTGAAATACTTTGTCGAGTGTGTGTAGGGAACAAAGAACATGTCGGTCGGAAACCTTCCAACAAACAAGGAAATACAATACAATAATATAAGATCATTGAGGTAGGCATTCCCATACTTAGAATACAAATGACTCAAAGCATAAATGCCAACATTCAAATATCCATGTCAAGTAAGACAGGTCATGGCCACCAAACATACATTGTGGATCCATGCCATTAGGACTCAAATCTAAACATAGCCACCAAAAATACACTATGGATCTATGTGTTAAAGACTCAAATTTGAAGATATCCACGAGGCATACAATGTGGATCTATGAAACAATAAAAACCGAATATACTCCAATGCAACTTGAATCTGTTAGAAAATATTCAGGGTCTTCATCTCCATCATTCTATAGTACAAATCTAACCACGTGAATACATGTGTTGAAGTCGAACATGGTAGAAAACATTTCATTACCGGTCATTATTGAATATCATTAACAAGTGCGAGGGAAATCACCATTAATGTCAATGACACCCAAGGTACTCTGGTACAATCCAACGAATGTGAAATAATGAGATGAAGTCGAACACTCAACGTAATATCCCGATCAGGAATCGATAATGAAAACCTATTGTCAAAAGTGAGGAAACCTTCCATTGAGGCATGCAAGTTCCAAGGTACCAATTATTTTCTAAGTCCAATTCCTGGATAATGAGTTGAAGTCGATAGGAAAAGACTTGTCATAGGAGGGCCTTAATGTATCCCCCATCAATGACACAAAACAGGTAACAAGATTTAAGGTAGATCAAAGTAACAAGTGATTTAGGACTGACTCAGGGATGGCTGACGCAATAGAAGGCTTAAGGATTGTAAAAATGGTCGGTGCAATAGAAGGATTTCCGTGTTTAAATTCTCTTTGAACATATTGATGACAGGACAATTGTCTTGGAAACACTGACTCAACAACAGGGATCACAGGCCAATTTGTAATATTATAAAGTAGTATAATCAAGAGACAAGTGGATTTTCCAACCTAGGAACAAAGCATGTGAAAGGGTGTCATGTTCAGAAGCAACTCTTCCAAAGAATACAGGTCTAGATATATTTCTTTCCCAATTTCCCCCCCGCCATTTCTGGCGAGTACCTCTTTATTTTAAACAAGCTTGAGGAGGATAACATATTCTTGTAGATGTAAGCTCATCCTTCAGAAAAGTCCCTCGTAGTATGTTTAACGAACCCTAAGAAGGAGTGTTTCGGTCCCATATGGGTCTTTCAATGTTTGTTTAATGAGTCAAAAGAGAGAAAACTTGGGGGTTTTTCATGTTTATAAAGTCTGAAAAACACTTAAAGGGATCCCTCTCAGTTCCTTTTTCATAAATTAATTTGATGAGACCTAAAAAGTGATAACCTACCGCTCATCAAATGTTTTTTTCAAATACTTTAACGAGCGTGAAAAGAACAAGATCGCTCGGCAATCTTTTCATGTTTAGAGAGTCTAAAAATAGCTTAAAGGGAACTCCAGAGGGTTCATTTTCCGTATAACCTTTACGATTCCGAAAAAGTAATAAAAGTTTACTCGGTTACATTCTCATTGATTTACGAGCACGAGAAAGAAAAAATACTAAGCCCGGTAGCTTATTCTCATGTATTTACGAGCATGAGAAAGAACAAAGACTAAGCTCAGTAACTTAGTCTCATGTATTTATGATCATGAGAAAGAACAAAGACTAAGATCGGGATTGTTGTCATTTTTACGCAAGCTTTAAAACAAAACAAAACTATGCTTGGGATGGATTTTATTTTTTACACAAGCTTAAAAACTAAACAAAACTATGCTTGGACCTGGTTTCAATTTTACACAATCTTGAACCAGAGGAAAGTATGCTTGAGGTAAGTGGTTTCATTTTAACACAAGATTGAACCAGAGAAAACTGTGCTTTTGAATTCCCAATGCATAACACAAGGATGGTTGGTACTTAGCTCCCAACTTAAAAAACTAGCAGCTCAACTTCAACATGAATTCTAGAGGTTGTAAGCATTGCGCCCCCAAGCTTCGATTCGTCCAACTGAATAGGAGGATGAAAGGAATCTTCAAATACTATATGTAACAAAGTACTTGAATCAATTGAAGAGGGGAAAATTGTTTCAATTTTTAATGAGCTTGACACATGATAAGAACTATGCTCGAGAATCCAGGTTCAATCCCTAGACCTCTNAAATGACTCAAAGCATAAATGCCAACATTCAAATATCCATGTCAAGTAAGACAGGTCATGGCCACCAAACATACATTGTGGATCCATGCCATTAGGACTCAAATCTAAACATAGCCACCAAAAATACACTATGGATCTATGTGTTAAAGACTCAAATTTGAAGATATCCACGAGGCATACAATGTGGATCTATGAAACAATAAAAACCGAATATACTCCAATGCAACTTGAATCTGTTAGAAAATATTCAGGGTCTTCATCTCCATCATTCTATAGTACAAATCTAACCACGTGAATACATGTGTTGAAGTCGAACATGGTAGAAAACATTTCATTACCGGTCATTATTGAATATCATTAACAAGTGCGAGGGAAATCACCATTAATGTCAATGACACCCAAGGTACTCTGGTACAATCCAACGAATGTGAAATAATGAGATGAAGTCGAACACTCAACGTAATATCCCGATCAGGAATCGATAATGAAAACCTATTGTCAAAAGTGAGGAAACCTTCCATTGAGGCATGCAAGTTCCAAGGTACCAATTATTTTCTAAGTCCAATTCCTGGATAATGAGTTGAAGTCGATAGGAAAAGACTTGTCATAGGAGGGCCTTAATGTATCCCCCATCAATGACACAAAACAGGTAACAAGATTTAAGGTAGATCAAAGTAACAAGTGATTTAGGACTGACTCAGGGATGGCTGACGCAATAGAAGGCTTAAGGATTGTAAAAATGGTCGGTGCAATAGAAGGATTTCCGTGTTTAAATTCTCTTTGAACATATTGATGACAGGACAATTGTCTTGGAAACACTGACTCAACAACAGGGATCACAGGCCAATTTGTAATATTATAAAGTAGTATAATCAAGAGACAAGTGGATTTTCCAACCTAGGAACAAAGCATGTGAAAGGGTGTCATGTTCAGAAGCAACTCTTCCAAAGAATACAGGTCTAGATATATTTCTTTCCCAATTTCCCCCCCGCCATTTCTGGCGAGTACCTCTTTATTTTAAACAAGCTTGAGGAGGATAACATATTCTTGTAGATGTAAGCTCATCCTTCAGAAAAGTCCCTCGTAGTATGTTTAACGAACCCTAAGAAGGAGTGTTTCGGTCCCATATGGGTCTTTCAATGTTTGTTTAATGAGTCAAAAGAGAGAAAACTTGGGGGTTTTTCATGTTTATAAAGTCTGAAAAACACTTAAAGGGATCCCTCTCAGTTCCTTTTTCATAAATTAATTTGATGAGACCTAAAAAGTGATAACCTACCGCTCATCAAATGTTTTTTTCAAATACTTTAACGAGCGTGAAAAGAACAAGATCGCTCGGCAATCTTTTCATGTTTAGAGAGTCTAAAAATAGCTTAAAGGGAACTCCAGAGGGTTCATTTTCCGTATAACCTTTACGATTCCGAAAAAGTAATAAAAGTTTACTCGGTTACATTCTCATTGATTTACGAGCACGAGAAAGAAAAAATACTAAGCCCGGTAGCTTATTCTCATGTATTTACGAGCATGAGAAAGAACAAAGACTAAGCTCAGTAACTTAGTCTCATGTATTTATGATCATGAGAAAGAACAAAGACTAAGATCGGGATTGTTGTCATTTTTACGCAAGCTTTAAAACAAAACAAAACTATGCTTGGGATGGATTTTATTTTTTACACAAGCTTAAAAACTAAACAAAACTATGCTTGGACCTGGTTTCAATTTTACACAATCTTGAACCAGAGGAAAGTATGCTTGAGGTAAGTGGTTTCATTTTAACACAAGATTGAACCAGAGAAAACTGTGCTTTTGAATTCCCAATGCATAACACAAGGATGGTTGGTACTTAGCTCCCAACTTAAAAAACTAGCAGCTCAACTTCAACATGAATTCTAGAGGTTGTAAGCATTGCGCCCCCAAGCTTCGATTCGTCCAACTGAATAGGAGGATGAAAGGAATCTTCAAATACTATATGTAACAAAGTACTTGAATCAATTGAAGAGGGGAAAATTGTTTCAATTTTTAATGAGCTTGACACATGATAAGAACTATGCTCGAGAATCCAGGTTCAATCCCTAGACCTCTGTTTCATTTTTTAACGAGCTTGAAACAGAGACAAGAACTATGCTCATAAACTCTATTTCATTTTTAAAGAGGTTTCTACAAATATGCAAAAACTATCTTCACAAGTTACAACTGGTTTCATTTTTTAACGAGCTTGAAATAAAAAATTATGCTCAAAGTGGGTTTAATTTTTTAATGAGTTTGAAATCAGAAAACCATGCTCAAAACCTTTGTTTCATTTTTTAACGAGATTGAAATTCAAAAATCATGCTCAAGGCTGGTTTCATTTTTTAATGAGCTTGAAATCAGAAAACCATGCTCAAAGCTGGTTTCATTTTTTAATGAGCTTGAAATTAGAAAAGCATGCTCAACTCTCTTCTTGATCACGACTTCCAAGAGGGAAAATCTCTTTGAGGAGACCATGTCAAGGGGAAAACCTTGGTCATGCCCTCTAAGAGATCTTCACTTGATAGAAGAAACACACTTTGGAAGGAACACATGTCGAAGGTCGCGATAGTGGTAAGGAGATCAGGCTTCAATAGCCCTACAAATGAGATTACCATGTCAACTATCCGATACAAGTCATAAAAGACTGAGCTTACAGTGAGAGACTCATCTTCATCAGTAATTGAAGGCTTGGGAGACAACGCCACATAGTTAACTTGTGGCGGGGGCTATACCGTCTGCATATAAGAACCATTTAGGGAGTTCATCCAGTCAGGACCAATGAATGAAAGTTGATCAATAGTCACAATTCTTCCATCACTAGAAGCAATCAAGTAGAAGAAATGGAAGTTGTGATGAAGAAAAATGTGTTATCACTCTAGGAAACTATTCTAGGCTGTAAGTCGGAGATGCCTGGTAACTTAATCTTTTTGAAGCTATTTTCTCAATAAATAATGTGGTTTTTGGATCAATATGAATATCTAGGGGCTGGACTGTGTCTTTAGGATTGTCTAGTAATATCAAACATCACAAGGCATTCTAAGAATGCAATCAGACAGGATTTGATCAAATAGAACAGAAGATAGTTGTTGAACCAGATTATACTCATATAAACAATAAGCACAATGGGTTTAAAAACTAAGACAATAACTTATGATCTTCAACTTAATCAATCAATTGGTGAGATGACAGTCACATGCAGATTGAATAAGCATCAATAAAGAACATTCACTCATAAGATATCATAGAACAGAGGAGAAAGGTCTAAAAACACAAATGAAGGAAGCTTGCAATGTTTCATATATTAAGAATGAGTCTTAGTTACAGTAGCAACATGTAGAACCCAAAATCGAACCCTTTAACTCTATTTTTACATCTGTTTATATAGGAAAAGATACTCTTTATACTCTCAAGGCTCGAATCAACCTTCTTCTTTCTAAAATTAGAAAGCAATTACAATCGTCATACTAAAAATAGTAAGACTTATCTAATCATAAAGAGTCCTCAAGCATTAGGAGGTTTAGACTCATTTATCCAAAACAAACTTTATTGACAAGTGTTATCCCTCTAAAG
>ML831038.1:20554-34577 GCA_009831015.1 Picea engelmannii | reverse complement strand
TTGGGAACAGATTCCATGATCAAAGAGAGATGGAACAATTCTTGGAATAAATCCAACAAGAAATAAATTTTCATGGGCGCACATATGCTTCAAGTCAGGAATAATAAATACTCAAACAACAACTCTAGGAACGGAAAAAATAGGAGGGAATACCATCGAAACAAAAATCCAGAGTATAACGGATTAAGGAAGGAGAAAGAAACACCAATTTTTTTCATCGATCAATGGTGCATCATTGCTACATCAATCACATCACAAAGCTCAAGGATGCTCAGGGAAATCCAATCCTTGACCATGAGGGAATATAGATTGAACTGCTAAGCTACTACAAATTTCTCCTATCAGAGACACTAATGGATATAACCCCAACCATTAATAAGGTGACTCAACATCTACTATCCCTCATTACACCCAAAAAAAACGTTTCTCTAAATAGACCAATCACGCAGGAAGAAGTGGATTAGGGGATATAGGAAATGCCTCTTATCAAGCCACTAGGATCCGATGGATTCAAAAAATATTTATTCCACCAATACTGGCCAATGATTAGAGAAGAGTTTTGGTAGCTGGTAGAAGAATCATGATCCTCGAGGAAAGTCCTCTCTTATTTCAATGCTACCTTTCTCACTCTCATCCCAAAATAAGATCGAGTTACTCATCCAAAGCAGTTTTATCCCATAGCACTCTGCAATGTAATCTATAGGATCATCACCAAAATTATTGCTCTCTAGCTCAATCTGATTCTTCCTTTCATCGTTTCCAAGGAAAATTAAGGGCGTGTTAAGGGGAGCCAAATCATGGACAATGTCATTCTAGCACAAGAGGTGATACAATACCTGAAATCAACTCATACCCCAGTTATTCTCATTAAACTATATCTTTCAAAGGGTTTTGATTGACTTAGTTGGATATACATGGAATCCCTCCTTTCATCCTTTTCCTTCAATTAGGAATGGATAAACTGGATAATGAAACTCACTACCTCTTCCTTCCTCTCTTTTCTGGTTAATGGAGTTCCATCTAATCCCTTCTCTCCCACCAAAGGAATCCATTAAGGGGATCCTTTGTCTCATTTTTTCTTTGTCATCATAGCAGAATTCCTAGGATGGTACATCAAATCATCCATAGAGGATGCTACCATTCAGGGCCTTCCTCTTCAGAACCTCTAGCCAGTTTCCTCTCACAGTCAATTTATAGATGACACCATGCTGATGAATACCTTTACTACTAAGGAGGCAATTAAACTCAATTTTATTCTCTATGACTTTTGTGAGGCCTCAGGTACCATATTTAACCTGGAAAAGTACCAACTCTTTTTATTTAACACTCCTCCTATTGTTAAAGCCCACATCTATCGACTTCTGGGAATCCCTAAGAGCTCCCTTCTATCCAACTATCTTGGGATTCCCTTGTCTGATGTAGTAGCATGAAATATCTCTTTGGACAACCTTATTATCTCGATCTCTAATCGACTGAGTAACTAGACCTCCATATCCATAAATCTTGAAGCCAGACTTGTCCTACTTATGTCAGTACTCAAAACCATAAGGAATTTGCAGTGGAAGACTCATGGAAAAAATTAACCCATTTGGATTCTTTGGATAGCTTATGTCCCCTACATAACCACATGCAAAATTTCACATCATTTAAGGTGGAATATATCTGGTTAAGGGTCACACACCACCATCCCTGGCGAACATGGAAAATTCTTTCGTAAGACCTCAACATTATGGGAGATTGTGATATGCAACCATGGTGTACTGTCTCCTCCCAGAGAAAGATCCACTTCAAAAATGGTTTGGATATTATCTAGTGGGATTATTCCGCTACATGTATGTTCACAATGAAATAATCTTACTTCCTCCAAGAGAATTTCTGCACTCAACAAAAGGATCACATCTAGAAAATCATCTGGGAATCAAAATTTTGGCCGAAGATTTCAACATTTCTCTGGCTCATGGCTCAAAATCGAATGCTCACATGGGATAATCTAATAAAATGGGGATTCAATCAATATGCCACATCTGTCAGGAATATGAGTAAACTATGGAGCATATTTTCAATCAATGTCCTCTTAATGGGAATATCTCGGATCAGGTTTCCCATATTATTACGAAATCTAATATAAATAGAGACAACATTATATGCACCATGGAAAATTAGGGAACCGATGTTTACCAAAATATGATCTTGAATTGAATATGGCATTTATTACCAGGTTTTACTATTTGGAAGATCTAGAAAGAGAGAAATAAACACATCTTCCATTCCCATTCTTCGTCCCTTGGAAGCATATGGTCAAGTATTTTTTGACATATTCAAGAAACCATTCAATTCACCCATTGGTATCACGAAGATCTTCCTTGCAATCACCAAGAGTTCTCCATTATTTGAAACTGGAAGTTAAACCTCCCTTTCTCTTCTTTTAATTCTCCTCTCCATTCTATTTCTCCAAACCATATCCCTGTCTCATGGCTTAGCCTCCCTCTAGGCTTTGTCAAACATAATTTTGATTCGGCCTTGAAGGGAAACCCTGGTCCAACAGGTTATGGTGTATCTCTTCGAGACTACACAAGGAAATTAATCCATATCCTGGATGGACACTTGTGCCATGATACAAATAAAATTTTGGAACTATGTGGATTAATCAGGGGAATTCAACACTTATGGACAACCCACCTATGGTTTTGAATCTTCTTTGGAAATGGAAACTTTCATAATTTAAGAGAAAATCCCTTTGAAGAAAAAGCACGAGGAGGCCCTTCCTGCAAGTCAACCTCCACTCATCATAGTTCCAGAGCCAAAACAAACTAGCACCTATTGAATGTCATAGGAACACTTAGACCTCATATTCGATATGTGATGGGATATGGCGAAACAACTTCATCGAAACACCATCCTTATGAACTACTTGGATATGTTGTTTGATGCACTTCCACGCAATCCACACAAATGAAGATACCCAACTTGCACCCAGTCCTTCATTTTTTCTCCTACCAAGCCTCAACATTATGGTGAGAAAGGAAATCTTGGTTCACCCACTGTTTAAATACATTGTTTTCTTCTATCACTATGCATGCTCTGTTAGTAATATTGGTTTTTAGTCTCATTTTGTTCAAGGTTTCATACCTGCCTAAACTTCAACAACATCAAGACATTTTTCCATGTGTTATGGTTTCCATCTGTTTGGCAGAAGAGGTGGTTGGTTTTGGCTTATGTATGGGCATTTTTACTATTATGATAACCTTATAAGGTAATAAAAAAAAAATCCCCCCAAAAAAATAAGCTTTCTTTAATTAAATTATTATTTATGGTAAGTTTAATGTCTCTGTGAAAAAGAATAAGATTTTTTTTACTTTCAAATAATCTATCATTGTTTCACTCCCTCTATATATAGAATTAATATAGAATAAGTTTACTTGAGATGGATATTAAAATATTTTATCTATACCAGACATTGAAATATTTTTTGTTGTTAATATTTTTTTTTTAATGTCACTTGTCAACTCCATATTTATCATGAAAGAAATTATACATCTCCCTCATACTTGAGGAAACGTTTTCACATCCAAGGATTTGATGTCTCTCAACTCATGATAGATCCTAAATTAAGATGTATCTACACTTGTTCTTTATACACACACACACACACACACACACACACACACACGTAATATTGAAATATTTTACTTGTTATTGATATTTTTTTAAATAACATGTGTTAATTCCATATGAAGGAATTACACATATACTTAGTATGGATAATCACAAAGCGCCTATATATTTTGGCACAATACAAAATTGTTTTACACACACACACACACACACATATACAAACACACGTGGACATTGAGATATTTTATTTATGGTCTGCATTGAAATTAGAGTTGATATAGAATTATTTAGTTCAGATGGATATTGAAATATTTTATTTATGACCTACATAAAAATATTTGTTGTCATTAATACATTGTTTCAAAGGTCACGGGTCAATTTCATATCAATCACTGAAGGCATTACACATATGTCTCATACTAGGCTATATAAAGGTTCTTTCTATGCAATAATTTAAATTCTAATGGTTTTGAAATATTGCTAATTTTATCCAAGAACATTCAAATTGTTATTTGAGAGTGTTATCAATATTTTTAGAAAATATGATTTACATTAGGAGACCTAAACAAGCCTAATAATAATATCTATTTAATTTCTAAAAAATGCAAATTTGATTTAAAGAGTAACATCTTTCATTTACGTATGTTCCCTTTACCATCCATGAAAAAGTAAATTAAATATTAAGGGATTATTACATTTGATGGAAGAGTAAAATATATGATGCCCATAGGGGTGAACTATGCAAACGTAAAGTAAATACATATTTTATAAGCTATCATAAATTATAAAGTTCTGATGTTATGAATACAATACAATGCCACACAAAATCATCATCCAAAAATGTGCTCAATACAATATACAATGTCAAAGCTTATTGCAGTTTGATATTGCTAAGTGAATAACATCAATTTCCATTATTATACTTGAAATTATAAAGTTGTGATGTTATGAATACAATACAATGCCACACAAAATCATCATCCAAAAATGTTCTCAATACAATATACAATGTCAAAGCTTATTGCAGTTTGATATTGCTAAGTGAATAACATCAATTTCCATTATTATACTTGATAATAAAGCTTGTTGCAGTTTGATATTGATAAGTGAATAAAATCAATTTCCATGAGTATACATGGTAATTTAGTCTCAAAACATAGCTCTAGTGGCAATCTCTACAAATATAGTTGATAATTTAGTGTCAAAACTCAACCTTAGTTTGCAAGAAGTGAGAATGGAATTGAAAATATCGCAAAATCAAAGTTGTGTAATTAAATTGAAGCAAAAGTAAAGTAAACAAATGTTTTTCTACTATTATAGTTTATAGTTGAAAGTGTTGAGTTGGTAAAATCTATCTCTATAAGTATAATTGTTAATTCATTCTCAAAACTCAGCCCTAGTATGACTGAAGAGCTTGCAAAATCAAATTTCTTATAAAGAAATTGATGAAATTTCCAAAACATAAATACCACATTAAAAATTAAAATTGTTCAGAATAAATTACATTAACCATTGTTGTGAGAAAAAAACATGTATATTCATATACCATAACAATGTAGTTATAACTTACATTAAGTTGTATAATTACAAAAAAAAAAAAAACTAACCCAATCATATTTTTTAACTAAAAAAATAATAACCCAATAATATTTTTTATTAGAATTCTTCTAAATGTAAGTTTGATTCAAAGAAAAATACCTTTATATACACCAAATAGCATCTACCTTAATAATATTTTGTAATCTCTCACAAATTATAAATGTTATCTATGTTATGAATATAATATATAATGCCATATAAAACCATAAAGTTTACTTGTTCAAAAGAAATATGCAGTGCCATAGAAATCATAAATCTTAGATGTCTCACTACAATATGCAATTCCAAAGTTTGTTGCAACTGACAATGTTACGTGGGTAACATTGACTTCTATGAGCATGGTTGATAATTCAATCTCAAAACTCATCGCTAGTGTACCAGAATTGGGAATCTGAATCAAAATATTGAAAAACATATGAAAAATGAAGCACATCCAAATTGACACTTGTTTCCCGTCCCATTAACACTTGGAAACATATCACCAACATTAATTCCTTGAGCCAACACCTATGAGAAATGAATCCTCTATCAGATCATGGTACTTGAAAATGAATGAAATATTAACGCTAAATTTATATGATGTGGAGTTTCGTTAGAGTAACTGTAGGAGATATTAATTACAAGTCGTGAGTTTCACACTTACACAGTCTCTGTCTTTCATGGAAAGAATATACGTTAGTCTGTTTGAAATGAAAAAGATAATTTTTAGTAGGAGCTTATTTAATGAGTGAATATTTATCTTTTTAGAGTTTTTTTTGAAGATGGGAGTCAACATAAACTTATTTCCATCTTAATTGTTTGAGTTAATTTTACTTTTACAGGAAGTTTTCAATATTTATCTATATATGTTCGAGTCTGTAAGTAATTGTAGTAGTGATTGTAATAGTCAATAGAGAGAAGAAGCAACAATTTTGTAAGGATTCAAGAAGTCTGAGAGCTCAAGCTTTGTGTTCTTTCATTTTTTCAGAAGTTGTTCAGAGTTGATGGAGACAAAGCTCGACATAGTCTTGTATTTTGCAATAATGTTCAATTCTCAGGTTCATAATATATTAATTTGTGTGTGTTGATGTATCTATGAGTTATGTTCGTGAGATTGTGTGTTAAATAATAACATAGTGTTTATTTCCTGACAATAAATTATTTTATTAAGTATTATTATCACAACATGCAGTAAATCATGCAGTCTATGAACTACGTCGTTAGCCCTGAGAGTTCAACAACTAAGTTTTGTAGCGCAAAATCTTTGCAACTATGCTACACAGAGTTTGTCTGTATGTTGGAGATATGAGATTTGGTATCATAGCAGGTTCTATCAGAGTAGGTTCATCATCACAAGTTTTATCAAAGTAAGTTTCAAGAGCATCAACTCTATTGTAAAGTGAAATCATGGATTCTACTTCAAGTATGCAACTTCCCATTTTTAGAGGAAAAATATATGAGTTATGGTCTTTCACCATGAAGGCATTATTTCGGGGTCAACATGTATGGGAGATAGTCGAGAATGGTTATGTGGAACCAAAAGATCAGGAAACGTGCAATGCCCTCACACAAGCTCAGAAGGATGCCTTCAAATATCAAAGGAAGAAGGATGGAAAGACGATGTTTTACATACATCGAGCCATGCATGAGAGCATACTCCAAAGATTAGCATCATCAATGAAAGACAAGGAAGCATAGAACATATTGCAAACTTCTTATCAAGGTATGGACAAAGTCAAGACTTCAAAACTACAAATTATTAGAAGAGATTTGAAACTCTGTCAATGAAAGATATATATTCAATAGATTCATTTTCCATCCATGTTATTGGCTTGATAAATCATATTAAGTCTCATGGATAAACCATAGAAGATAGGAATCTTGTTGAGAAGGTACTTAGGAGTCTTCCTCCTAAATTTGATACTCTTGTTGTGACTCTAGAAGAGAGAAAATATTTGAGTCAGTTTATTCTAGATGAGATGAAAGCCTCCCTCATTAATCATGAACACATATTGAATAAGGTAAATATGTCATTAGTAAATGAATTTTCCAAGCAATAATTTATAATTCGTGGAAGAGGAATGGGGAGATCTAACTCTAGAGGTAGAGGAAAGAGGTATGTCAGAGGTGGGCATAGTGGTTGTCCTGAAAATACTGGTGGAAGAGGTCAAAAACCAAATACCAGTCAGCCAAGTAATAAAAAAATCGATAAGTCAAATATTCAATGACATTACTATAAAAAGTATGGACATTATGCTTATGAGTGTAGAAAGAGTCAATATATTCAGAAAAAGAAAGGTCAAGATAAGTCACACAATGCAAATACTCCCTCCAGTCCTATGTTTATGGCATGCACAGAAGAAATGCCTACATCCTCACCAGTTGAATGCAATGTTTCTCAAGAAATTTCTTGTGACATATCATATCTAGATTCAGCCTATAGTAATCACATGATAGGAAACTGAGAATTGTTTTCTAGTTTGGATAAGTCAGTCCAAAATAAGGTTACACTTGGAAAAAATATCCAAGCTATTGTCTTAGGAAAAGGAAATATTAACATTGTGACTAAACAAGGATTAAAAATTGTTATGCCTGATGTATATTATGTTTTTAGCCTAATGCATAATTTGATGAGCACAACACAGTTGTTACAAAAAGGATACATAATCTAGATGGAAGATAATCATTGAGTGATTATGGAAAGATATCCAAGCAATCAACTTATTGTAATAATTCATATGATAAGCAACAAAATGTTTCCATTGACATTGAAGCCAACCATGAAGAGAAAAACAATGCAAGTTGTTGGTAAAGAAAAATATGGGTCGTCTGACACTGCATTCAAAGTAGAAAGCAAAGAAGAAAGTATGTGAAACTCTAAGGAAGGAAAAGGTAGTGCATGCAATTTCAAGGAAGAAGAATATAGTGGCATAGAGATGCAGGAATCATTCCAATATTAACTACATGTTTATTCACGTTTGTGGCATTTCAGATTTGGACATTTAAACTTTGGAGGTCTAAAGCTGCTACATACAAAGGATATGTTGAAATTTTTTCCATTAATAGAAAAACCAAAAATAATATGTGAAGGATGCATATTTGGAAAGAAACACAGAGAGTCATTACGAGTTGGAAATTCATACAAAGAAAAAGCTCCATTAGAAATTGTACATTCAAATATTTGTGGACCAATGAAAATACCATCTATAGGAGGCAATACATATTTTCTTACATTTATTGATGATTTCTCAATAAAAACATTGATTTATTTCCTAAAACAAAATATTGACGCATTGGGTTGTTTTAATTAGTTCAAATCACTTGTGGAGAAGTAGAGTGGTTATTACATCAAGTTTCTAAGAACTGACATAGGAGGAGAATATGTTTCAAGAGAATTTCATAACTTTTGTAAAGTTCATGGAATTTACAAGAAATTCATTTCGTTGTATACACCACAACAGAATGGTGTCACTGAGAGAACAAATCACACCATCATGGAAATCACACACAATATGTTGGCATCCAAACATTTTTCAAATGAGTATTGGGAAAAAGTAGTAGCAATTGTCGTGTACATCATGAACAGATCTCCAAGAAAGAGTGTGAAAAACAAAGTTCCTCAAGAATCCTAGACATGAATGAATCATAATGTGGCACACTTAAAAGTATTTGGTTGTGTCACATATGAACATGTTCCAGGTGAGATGAGAAATAACCTAGATAAAAAATGACAACAATGTATATTTGTTGGATATTCTGAAGATACAAAAACATACAAATTGTATGATCCTATTGCAAGGAAATCCATGATCAATCGTGATGTTCAATTTGTTGAGAATGAAGCATGGGATAGAAGAATAGAAAATACAATCATAATTATTGATTCTATGGGGAACGATGACACATAAGAAGAAGTGGTTCAAACTCTAGTTACAAGTCATAGCAAAGTTCCTTCCACTTCTAGAACTGCGACACAAATCCCATCTCAAATTACTCGAGTGAGATCTGCAGGTGCGTAGTCCACACCTAGAGTGAAAAAAACTCCAACAAGCAGTCCAAGTAATTCTACATATCCAGATCTAACATTAGAAAGTCTCTTACCAAGGAAGAAAAGAAGTTTGTGTGACATATATAACATTGACACAACAAATTCATTTTCATTCTTTGCTTTGTTTTCAAAAATAGATGATCCATTAACATTTGAATAAGCTATCAAGGATGATGTATGGGCACAAAACATGGATGAAGAAATTAAATCAATAGAGAATACAAGAATGTGATAAGTGTCAAGTGGATCTATAAAACCAAGAAAGATGAAGATGGAAATGTGAAGAAGCACAAGGAAAGGCTAGTTGCAATAGGTTTTACACTGTAACTTGGAATTGATTTCAATGAAATATTTTTTCGAGTTGCACATGTGTAGACAGTCAAAGTTTTGTTATCCATTGTTGCACATAAAACATGTCCTGTTTATAAAATGGATGTAAAGTTAACATTTTTGAATGGACATTTAGAAGAAGAAGTGTATGTGAAATAGCCACAAGGCTATGAGATTCTAGGACATGAAAACAAGCTATACAGGTTGAAGAAAGCACTGTATGGGTTAAAGCAAGCTACGAGAGCTTGGTACAGTCACATAGATTCCTATCTCACTCAGAATGGATTTTAGAGAAGTGAACATGAGGCAAAATTGTACATAAAAGAAAATAAGCAAGGTGATATGTTAATTGTTTGCTTATATGTAGATGGTTTGACTTTTATAGGTGATTTTGGCATAGAAAAATTTAAGTCAGTCATGAAGGATGAGTTTGAAATGAATGATTTAGGGATTATGAGATAATTTTTGGGTATTAAAGTTCACCAGTCCAAAGTTGGTATATTTATCTCACAATCTAAATATGCACATGAAATTTTGAAAACATTCAACATGATAAATTCCAAAGAAGCCCCAACACCAATTATAATAGGATTCAAGTTAGGCAAGGAAGATGAAGGGTCCAAAGTGGATCCCACTCTATTTAAAAGGTTGGTAGGAAGTCTTATGTATGTAACAACAACAAGACCTCATATTATGTAGGGAGTGAGCCTAATTTAAAGGTTCATGGAAACTTTAAAAGAATCACATTGGAAGGAAGGTAAAAGATTCTGAGATATGTGAATGGAATAACATATTTTGGCATTTTTTATTCAACTTCAGAAGATTTCAAACTTATTGGATACACTGACAGTGACTGTCGAGGAAGCATTGACGATAGGAAAAGTACGTCTGGGTACACATTTCATTTTGGAACATTTATAGTATCATGGGCATCAAGGAAGCATCCCATTGTGACTCTTTTCTCAGCTGAAGATAAGTACGTCACAAATACAAGCACAACTTTTCAAGCATTTTGGATGAGAAGAATGTTAAAATATTTGTTGCATAAACAATGGAAACCAACGACAGTATTTTTCGACAAAAATTATGCCATCATGTTATCAAAGAATCATTTCACAAGAAAACCAAGCACATTGATACAAGGTATCATTTTATCAGAGAATTAGTGAATAACAAAGAAATCTATTTAGAATTTTGCAGGTAAAAAGAAGAAATCACAAACATATTTACAAAAGCTTTGGAAAGGGAGGAATTTCTAAAACTACGCAGTGGTCTAGGTGTCGGAGGAGTAACAAATGTTTGAGAGTTCATTTCAATTTAATTTTTGATGTAAATTTTGTATTTTGTAATCTCCCCTACTTATAGTTAAGGGGTAGTGTTGGAGATATAATTACAAGTTGTGAGTTGCATGCTTACGCAGACTCCGTCTATCATGGAAATAAAATACATTAGTCTTTAAGACACATAAATAAGTGTTAGCAGAAACTTATTTAATGAGTTTATCTTTATATTTCTCAAGATTTTTTATGCAGATGAGAGTCAACCAAAATTTATTGCCGTCTTAATGTTTTGAGTCAGTTTTACTTCTACATGAAGTTTTTAATCTTTATCTATATATTTTTGCATCTATAAGTAGTTATAGTTATAAAAACTCCACCATTGCGACAACAAACCATGTACCATAGGTAATTTTTTTTTTTTGCATTAGGAAAATAGAATTGTCACAACATAATTGATGGAATCACAAGTGACATATCATAAAAATTAATAAAGACACAATCACTGCATCCGCACAATTAATAGAGACACATCATAAAAATTAATAACATAACATAATCATCACATTAACACAAATAAATAGATGCACAATCTACACTTCAGCATAATAAATAATGATGCATAATCAACACATCATCGCATTAGATAACGACACATAATCGACATGTATCATAAAATAGAGACGTGAGATCAACTCACCATATAAGTATAACATAAAGAAACTACCCACCCAACCTATCCTACAAAGTTAGGATCTCCAAGACACATAAACAATGCTCAAGCCCAAGATTCAACTAATTTATCTTGACCACTTAAGCTCTCAGCGCTGACGATTGTTCTAAGGAACAAGGAGGTGTCTAAATCCCACTAATCCAATCAAGCTGAAAATCAACTAGACAAATCAATCAATATTATTCATCACTTATTCATGGTGCAAGAGTAATCTAATTACTTTATCAATCATACATCAACACTAATTTCATGGTACATGAGTAATCTAATCACTTAATTAATCATACATCAACATTAATTCAAGGCGCGAGAATAATCCAGATACTTATTCAATCATACATCAACATTATTTTAATACCGCAAGAATAATCCAGTTACTTATTCAATCATACATCAACATTATTTTAATGGTGCAAATGTCACCTGAGAAATATTATAACAATAATCCAACTAGAAATGACACATATCAGTATAACTGACACATTTAATGCCTGCGAAGCATTCCAAAAATGGTCTAACTATATTAACATATACCAATTAATCGACACAATACTATCTATAAATAATTCCATCATGTACCTTAATAACCTTTTAAAACTTATTAAGAATGCTCAAATTCAACTTCTAGATACACTTTTGAACATGGAATCCTGGAAGAAGATTAACTTCCTTTCAAAGCATAACATAAGTTTTTCAATACCCCTTTAAGTACACTCTTCAACTATAACAAGTCAATCCTAAGAGAAACAATAGGGAACTACTTAAGAGTTATGAGAAGGCCCATCCTTATTAATCATGTACATGAAGAATTGCATTGCTCGATCTATTAATTACACATTTAGGGAATCAAGGGAGATCCACTTCCTTTGATCCATAACTAACAACATAATTTTCTTCTTATAATACATGCCAAAACTATTAAAGTGGTCATAACACTCTAACAATAAGGGGTAGATCCTCTCAATGCTTGATAAATCCATAGCTAAGATAAATCCATACTAATACATATAAAAAGATAAGTTGTGAACCAAAAAATATTATTTTTATAAAATTTAAATTGAGAAAATTTACTTTTATATTATTTTTATTTAATTTAAATAAAAAATTACTTTTAAATAAATAAATTTATTTAAAGACAATTATTATGGTTGACTCAACACTAGGAAAGTGACACCTAGGATTATCCCTTGAAAGTGACAACTTGGATTAGGTTTATGTTGGCAATTGACACTACAATGGAGAGTTATCAAGATTTGATGTTGAAAATAAGCAATCACAGTAAACCCCAACAATCATTGGGTTAGTCATGAATAAACTCAAATTAAAGTGGTGGAGGATACAAGTAAAAGTCATCAAATGGAATACTGTTGATCACCCAACACTCACATGACCTAAGAAACACAATCAAATTTCACCAAATGATGCACCAGTTCAAAATCAAATTTCTCACTCATAAGAATCATTGAGAAAATAAACATATTTTGAGTATCCTAGGAAATCTAATGAGTCGTATGACCAATATTTGGAAGTCTAAATGCCAAGGTTCCAAGCATCTAAGAGCATGGAGAAGGCCACACTCAGCAAGCCCAGTTATGTCGCTGGAATGAGAAAGAAGAATGTGCACCCTCAACAAACCCATATTCGATCAATGGAAGGAGAAAATAAGATGGGCTCTATAAACAAAACAAAATTCTATCCAAGAAAGAGAAAAAATGGCAATATAATAAAATCAAAATTCTATCTAGGAAAGAAGAAAAAATGGCACTCTAAGAAAAACAAAATTTTGTCCAGGAAACAGAAAGAATGGCGCTCTGAGAAAAACATTTTTTTGTCAGGAAAGAAGAAAAAATGGCGCTCTAAGAAAAATGAATTTATGTCCACTAAGAAACAAAAATGACACTCTAAGAAAAACGAATTTATGTCCAGGAAAGAAGAACAAATACTTGGAAATAATGGAGTAAGCGCCAATTCTAAGCGCCAGTTGTAAGCACCAGTTATAAGCTTCAGTTGTGAGAATCAGTTATAGGCGTGTTAAGAGTTAGTTCTTAGTTAAGAGTCTAGTTGTCTTTAGTTTTCATGTAACCGACTTGGCCAAGTCTTTTCCTATATAAGGATGTAATCCATCTTCATTGAATAATACAGAAGTGAGCATAGCCTTACCGTGTTGTTTGTTTCTCATATTTTATCTTGGTATCAGATCCATGGGGAGAGGGCATGGATAGCGTGAGAAACGTTTGATCAGATGTGTGGGCAAGTCCATCTCGTGCGTTCCTCCATTTGTTGAAATCACGTAGAAGAGTCTGTTTTGTGTGAGTTTTGAAGCGTGAAGGCACTTGCATGAGCCCATTTGAAAAATAATTCGCGTGAGCTTGTGGTTGCATATCATTTCAAGGAGGAGCGTGGAGTTTGACGGTAAATACTGAAGTGTGCAGCGTGAGCTTG